>PVIU01031850.1:0-14297 GCA_004026605.1 Ondatra zibethicus
ATGGGGGTGGGCCTTGGACTTCCAACAGGGCAGGGCACCATGCCCTCTTTCAAGGAAGAAGGGGGAGGGAGGAGGGGTGGGGGGTAGTGGGAGGGGACCGGGAGAAGGGGAAGAAAGGAAAAAAAATTTTTTTTTTATCTTTAATTATGTTCTTGAATGGAAAAAATAAAACAAAACAATGTATGGAAAAAAAAAACTATTTAGAAATCCGAAATGAATATATAACTGCATTGAACAGGGTACCTATGTCTCTATACTGATTTGGAAATTGTAATCTGTTCTCTCTGGATGATTATTTCTTCCATTGTCAGATCTCTTGTGTTTTTACTACCTCTGTCATTAGTTTTAAGGTGTTCTGCTGACTTGCCTGCACACTTAGGAACATCTTACCTTTTGTCTTACATTTTAGTTTTAGATAAGTATCTCATAATGTTAGAATTTGATAAGAATGGAAATTAAATTTCTAAATACCCAAATTAAAAAATGGGGTAAGGATCTTATTAGAGAATTCTCAACAGAAGAAGTTTGAATGGCCAAGAGATTCTTAAGGTAATGTTCAACTTCCTGAGCAATCTGGGAAATGCAGATCAAAACAACTTTGAGATACCATCTTACACCTGTCGGAATGGCCAAAATCAAAAACACCAACGAGTGCCTATGCTGGAGAGGATGTGGAGTAAGGGGAACTCTCATCCATTGCTGGTGGGAATGCAAACTTGTGCAACCTCAATGAAATCAGTGTGGCGGTTTCTCAGGAAATTGGGAATCAACCTACCTCAGAATCCAGCAATACCACTCTTGGGAATATACCCAAGAGAAGTCCAATCATACGACAAAAGCATTTGGGCAACTAAGTTCTAGCAGCATTGTTTGTAAAAGCCAGTACCTGGAAACATCCTAGGTGCCCCTCAATGGAAGAATGGATCAAGAAAGTGTGGATTATATACTCATTAGAATACTACTCAGCGGTAAAAAAAAAATGACATCTTGAATTTTGCATGCAAATGGATGGAAATAGAAAAGGCTATCCTGAGTGAGGTAACCCAAACCGAGAAAGATGATTATGGTATGAACTCACTCATTAGTGACCCTAGCTATGAAATAAAGGACACTAAACACTTAGCTCACAAGCCCAGAGAAGCCGAATAGCAAGTTGAACCCAAAGAAAACATATACAGATCCTCCTGGAAGATGGAAGCAAACAAGATCATCAAGCAAAAGTTGGAAGCCAGGGTGTGGGGATAGAGGTGGGGGTAGGGGAGTAGGGGAAGTGGAGAGGGGGAAGGAGAAGTACTGGGGAGAGCTTGGGGGGGAAGATGTTGGAAAGGTGGACATTAGAGAAAGGAATAAGTTATCTACATTAAGGGAGTCATTTTAGGGTTGGCAAGATACTTGGCCCTGCAGGGGATCCCAGGTGTCCAGGGGCATGTCCTCAGCTATGTATTCCAGCAGCATAGGAGAGGGTGCCGGAACTAGCCTTGTCCCATAGTTACATTGATGATTATCTTTATCACCATTATAGAAATATCATCCGATGGATGGAGATAGAGACAGAGACCCACATTCACATTAGAGCAATGGATTGAGCACACAAGGTTCAGTTGAAGAGCAGAAGGTGGGAGAAGATGAGTAAGGAAGTTGGACCCTGAGGGGCTGGTCCAGTGTGCCTGAACTAATGGGAGCGCACCAGTCCAGATGGACTGGTACTGAATGAGCATATGATCAAACCACACTCTCTGAATGTGGTGGCGAAAGGGGTCAGACGGGGAAGCCATCAACAATGACACCAGGACCTATCTCTTCTGCATGTATTATCTTTTTGGGAACCGAGTCTTTTGGAATGAACTCCTTCCTAGGCCAGGAGGGAGGGTGGTGGGCCTTGGACTTCCAACAGGGCAGGGCACCATGCCCTCTTTCAAGGAAGAATGGGGAGGGAGGAGGGGTTGGAGGGTAGCCGGAGGGGACCAGTAGAAGGTGAAGAAATGTAAAAATTTTATTTCTTTAATTATGTTTTTGAATGGACAATATAAAACAAAACAAGGGATTTATTCATTCCTTCCATTTTTTCTTTGTCTTCTCCTTTAAGGGAGTTTTTCATTTCCCCTTTAAAAGTCTCCATAATTTTTATAAGGTTACATTTAAAAATATTTTTTTCAACTTCTTCTGGGTTATATGATCAAGTTTCCTGTGGTGTGACCAACATGTTCTTGAGTTACCATGTTTCTTTTAGGGTGTTGGATGACTACTTGCATTGGTTCCTACCAATCTCTTTCGTCGGTGCCTTTGTATCTTGGTACAATATGTGTAGTGGCTGTGTCTTTGTGAATTGTTCTTGGTCTGCTCTGTACTCTCAATGTCTGTGCCTCAGGGAGCCTCCTCTCTTAGCCTGCAATCTTGTTATTATCTCCTGCTCCCTGCCATTGGTCCACTCTGTGTAGTTACTGATTGTGTTTTACAGTACAATTCTTGTCCTCTATCTTGGTTGTCTCTTTGTCCTCTCAGCAGGAAACTCTCCTGCTGGCTGCCTAGAGAAGCAGAGGCAGGTGGAGAGTGACTGGGGGTTTGCCCCGATATGGAAATATATAGGGTATGGATACCACCAGGTGGCTGCTCACTAACCTATTTCTCCTCTCTGTATTGTACCAAGCTGAGTTTCTCCAAGGTTGCAGAAGGTTAGTTGAGTGTGGGGGATTGTTAGGGCAGGTAGATTGCATGGTATAATGCATGGAGGTGGGTACTGGAGCAGCCTACCTGCCCAAAATACTTCTGCTGCCTTTCTAAAAATGTCAAGGCAGGTGGTGTAGTAGTCTGCTGTGTTCGACTACAAGAGTGGAGAGCTCCCTGGGTAGCACTTCACTCACCTCTTGATCCTCTCTTTACTATAGCAAGCTGTGTTTCAGAGTTCTACCAAGGTGGAAGTAGGATAGGTACATTTGGAAAAGGAATGGGTCTAATACACTGCACGTTCTGGTAGATGGGGGAGGGAATTAGGACAGGCTTCCTCCAGGTGGCTTCCCACTTCTTACAGGGATTGTATTTTTCTAAATATGTGTTTATCAAGATACTGATGGAGATTGAAGCCAGAGCCTGGACCTCTATAAAACAAAGGAGTAGTTAATGATTTTATGTCACACATTTGATAGATCTGTTCATAATCTGTTCTTTTCTCACCATTTTTTCTAGTATCCAATCCCCTCCATTCTCTTTTTGTATTCATTCTAAGGACTTTGTGCTACACCCAGTCAGACAAATAACCAAGGCACAGCTCCTTCCTCATAGCCAGGGTGAGTCTGCCAGAAGGCCCTGATTATGAGGTCACAGTGAATAGTGCTGATGCCACCAAAAATATATAAGGTGTGGGAGGAGGCAGATGATGTCAGTTATCACAGTCAGTGAAGGGAAAAAGGTCTTAAACCAAGACTTCTCCAGCTTGCCTGCTGGATCCACAAGCTGAGGGTCCCCACCATCTGATGCCAATGAAAGCAGGTACAAGAGAACAAACATAAAAATCATATTCATCCTAATTGATGACACTGACTTTGCTTTATGTTTTTCATCCTGTAGATTCTACTACTGGGAGGCTATTGGTGGTAGGAGTCTACCCTAACATTATAGTAACCCAGTACATGGACAGAAGTAAATTTTGAAAGACCACAGAAAGACAAAAGGAACTTGGGAAGGACCATAAAATAATGCTTGCCATCTCTAAAGGGCACTGATATTTGATTTCTCTCACAATAGCTTCCCAATGTCTATTCACTGTATTCATAAGTTGAGGTCAGTTAGAAGGCCGATAGAGACAGTTTTACTTTTACATATCCATTTTTTATAGTTTTAATTTCTTTATCTTGCTTAACAGTATTAAGTAGTGTGTCCAGTGCTGTGTTACAGAGTATGATGAAGGTGTGTATTGTTATCTTGTTCCTGGTCTTGGGGAAGAAACTTACAGCTTTTTCACAACTGAATGTGATGTTGCTTCTGTGTAGTGATGTGTGACCCCATTTAATTGAAGTATATGTTGATATTTTTAACTTATTGGCTTTATTGACAATTGTCTCAGTGACTTTCATGTAGTTAATCCCATAACAAGTTTATAGATGTTTTTCCTTCTACAGTAAATACCACTTCAGGGCTGTAACTCCTTCTTTTCTTCATACTTGCTCCCCTTTTCTCCTTCCATATTTTCTCCCCCTCATTAAATTAGAATCAATTTAAAACCTTAAATAAATAAAATATATACCCTCAGTTAGAATAAATTTTGTTACCTTAGGTGATCATCACATAGCATTGGATTTTCCTTAGGATTTAGGCTGATTAGGCCCCTAAGAGTCGATATTAAAAGAAAAGAAAGAACCATTATATATATATATATATATATATATATATATATATATATATATATATATATATGCCATTATTGAGAGTATAAATTAGGATCACCTTGCTTGACAGTGTTTTGAAAACTATTGAAATGTTCAGAAACTTGGACACTGAATTTATATAAATAGCAACCTTATCCTCTGCCTGAGAACTGAGACCCTGAAAGAGCTTTAAGAGAACATGCTTTAGTTATGTGGCAACACAGGCTTCCTGATGTTGAAGCACAAAATCAAAGGCCTGGATATCTGATTATAGACTTCCTTGAACATCCGGAAGCCTCCCTGGCAGAGCAAAGCCTGTATTATTAATGGTAAGCCACAAAAGCTCACTAGGGCATGCAGTGGCCTCACAATTATAGATTTCAAACTAAGGAGAAAAGGAGTAAGCTTCAAATTGAAACAGTTTCTTCATTCCCATTCCCTAATTCATCCTCTGAGAGGTTAAAAATATTTTTCTGACTGTCTTCATTTCTGTTGAGGCATCAAGAGTAAAAACTGGGTGTTACAGTTCATGTGAAATATCTAGCTGTAACCAGAGTTGCAGTCATATGGACTTGAGAAGAACTAATCACTGCATTAACTATAACATCAGGCAGATATCTGGTCTTAAGTAATATTATATAATATTTCAGCCAGGAGTCATGGAGTGGAATGCATGACAATATACTTGAAGTTGAAACAGAATAACTTAATAATTGATAATATTCAAATGCTTTTGATAATATGTAAGTGATTGGATATTATGCAGCTATGAAAGATACTTTTGGAAAAGTCTCATTTAACTACTAAATTTGAAACTCAAGATACAAAATAACATGCAGTATACACTAATATATGTAAATGGGCATTGTTTAATTATGCTATATAATATTTATGTGTATTTGATATATACTTAAATATATATTTATTGTTATAACATATCCTATATAATTAAGACAACACTAAACAAAAACCAAATTAACAGCAGCATTTTGTGATAGATTCTGAGGAAAATGCCTTTGTATTATATATTTTTATTGAATATTCCAAAATCTCCTCAACCTTACATTGATTATCTAATAATTACATACCTTGCTGATATGTATCATATGCAGCCATATTATTCATGTGCAAGTAGTGCTGGCAATAAGCCTCGTGTTGAAGAATGTTCCTTTTAAATCAGCCTGTGATGATGAATATTAGATTCAATGATATTGATAAACTATTCTCACAGATCAATTAAATGTCTGAATCTCACTTTATATTTAACTGAAAAAACAAGAACTGTATGTATAATTGAAGAACTTTTTATTAGCCTTAAGTTTTTATACTACTAATAAAATCAGAATATTCTCACTCAGTTTCAGCTAATTATTTTGTCCTTTGAATATGAAATCTGACTCTGAAAAATTTTAAAAATTTTTTACACTGAAAAAGACTTATATTTTATAAATCATTTGTATAAGTCAAGAGCATAAAAAGGACATTCTGGATTGGTTTCTTGCATCTTCTCTCTGTGAGGATGCAAGGTGACAAGTCAATACAGAAGAGCTGCAAACACCTTCAATGAGGGATGCATCGTTGGCCAGATTAGTGAAGGAGAATTGATGTGATTAAGGTTGGGAATCATTCGAATGGAGAATTCATATATTTATTACTTTATTATGAAGTTATTTGAATTGCTTTGAAAATGAAAGTCAGACTAAGAGTGTGATAAAGACTGTTATGATAGAATTGTAGCACATAGGAAGGACTCTAAGGAAAAGCAGGACACAAAGCTAGCCAGTAAACAGTGAAAGCATAATGACTCTCATTTATCATATGAGACTGAAGAGTTATGAGCATATGACAATCTAAAATTAAAATCTGGGAAGTATAATATTGTTTTCAACAGAACCACTTTCTTATACTCCTTTTATCTCCTATTGACCTAGTTCTTCTAAGAGGGGTTGGTACTCAAGTACAACATATCTCACCCAGTCAGGGACATGACAAAATGAAAGATAAGTTTGCAGGAGTATGTGTGTTGCCTTTGCTATGGGTGTTAATTCATTTATTTCAAGTTCACTCTTTGAGGGCAGAGCATCTGTGGGGCAAATCCCTTTGTGACCATTCTTCCTTGCATATGGAATAATATGCCTTCTTGTTAAAGTAGTTTTTACTATATTTTGATGTTATTAATGAAATTCTGATGCTTGTAACATGCTTCCAATCAATAATTGATCAATTTCTGCATTACCTTGTACTAGAGGACCTGTCAAACTTGTATGGAATAGGATGTGTGTTATGTACATAGGACAAAGCCTATTCCTGATTATGTCTTGTTCCTCGATAAACAATGATGTCAATTCTGTATCATCTGATATAAATTCAGTAGTTTCAATATGCAAGATAACTCTGCATATTGTGAATTCGTAACTATATTAAGAGGTTCTTTAAAATCCCTTATCACCATATGAGTGGCATATAATTTTGCCTTCTGGACAGAATTATAAGGGCTTTGTTCCACCTTACTCAATTCGTCTGATTTGTAACCTACCTTCCCTGATTTATTAGCATCAGTATAAAATGTATGGGCTCCAGTTATTGGAGCATCACGTACAATTCGAGGAAGATTCCAAGAAGTTCTCTTTATAAGGTTAAGTCTACTGCTATTGGGATAGTTGCTATTAATTTCTCCCAGAAAATTAGCACAAGCCCTTTCCATGGTTCATTGTCTTCCCATAACCTTTTTATTTCATCAGTAGTGAAAAGCACTATAATCTCTGCTGGATCTATACCTGCTAGTTGACTAAGTCTCAGTTTACCTTTTATAATTAATTCAGAGACCTTTTCTATATAAGCTTTTAATTTTTTTACTTGGTTTGTGTGGTAAAAAGATCCATTGTAAAATAATATCTTCCCATCTGCATTTAAATTCCTGTAGGATAAATTCTGGAAGGCAATATGACTAGAATACAACTAAGATTTGGATTCACTCTATCCACATGTGCCTCCTGTAATTTTTCCTCAACTATCATCAGTTCCTTCTTTGCTTCAGCTGTTAATTCTCTGGGACTATTCAAATCTTTGTCACCATCTAAGGTTTTGTTTAAATGAATTATTAGATCAGGTGTTATCCCAACAGCTGGTTATAGACTGGAAATGTCTCCTAACACATTATTTCCAATGCCTGACTTACAAAGTATTGACACAGGCTAGGGCTATTGAGCATTCCCTGTGGTAGGATAGTCCACTGGTATCTCCTAGTAGGCTGAGAAATATTATAAGTAGGCACTGTGAAGGCAAATTTTTCTCTATCCTTTTCCCGTAAATGTGTAGTGAAGAAGCAATCCTTCAAATCAATAACTATAAGAGGCCATCCTTTTGGTAACTGAGAAGGCAGAGGAATTCCAGACTGTAGAGGGCCCAAAGGTTGAATTACCTTGTTGACAGCCCTTAGATCTGTCACCATTCTCCACTTGCCACATTTCTTTTTTTACAAAAAACACAGGAGAATTCCAAGGGCTAGTTGACTCCTCAATATGTTGAGCATCTAATTGCTCCTGTACCAATTATTCTAAAGCCTGCAATTTATCTTCCTCCTCTAACATCTAGTTTGCTGGATTGCAACTTGGACTCAATTTAGTGATGTCCTAGAATTAATAGACTAGAACTCATGAAATGCCCAGACAACCTGGTCAACATAATTAATTAAATCTGTGCTGTTGCATAATTAATTCTTGACAAAAAATACAATTAGGGCTGCAGTGGTAGATTAAACTATAAAAGTAATTGCTGCATAAGCATGAGGAACTGGGTTCTAGTTCCCAACTCTAATATAAGAGGCTGGGCAAGAACACATGCTCTGGTAAGACTTGTCTTTGGAGAAAGAAAAAACAAATGGATGCCTGGAACTCAAGCCAGCCTAGCTGAAATACTGAGGTTTATGTTCAGTGGTGCAGCCTGTGTCTAGGAAATAGGTGAAGAGTGATAGAGAAAGACATGTAAAATTTTGTTCCAGCCTCTGTGTATACACATGGGTGCACATAGCTGAACATACACAAGTAGCCATGTGTGCTGCGGGAGCTCCTTCCACTCCTTCAGCCAATAGCTGCTGAGATACCAGCCCACTGGGGCATGGTCTGCTTCTCTTTAAAAAGCAGCAGCAGCCTTCCTATTGCTCTCTTGCTTCAGCAACTAGACTCCTTTCCTGGCTGTCGTGTAGGATGGTGTTCTGTAAGTTTTTTCCCCTCAAATAAATAACCCTTTGAATATAAACCGGTGTGGGATTGTTTCATGCTTTATCTGGTGACTAACGTTTGGTTTTAGAACCACCCCCACCCCCATCCATTACATGGATGATATTTTGCTATATGATTCAAACATAGATAATTTAAAAAGAATGTTTGAGGAAGTAAAGATAGTTTTGCCTAAATGGGGATTACAAATTGCTCCTGAAAAGATTCAAGGAGAAGATTCTGTTAATTACCTTGATTACAGAATAGGTTTACAGAAAATTAAGACACAAAAGGCACAAATTAGGAGAGACTGGTTACAGATTCCTAATGTCTTTCAAAGATTGTTAGGAGACATTTACAGTCTACGACCGGCTGTTGGGATAACACCTGATCTAATAATTCATTTAAACAAAACCTTAGATGGTGACAAAGATTTGAATAGTCCAAGAGAATTAACAGCTGAAGCAGAAAAGAAACTGAGGTTGGTTGAGGAAAAATTACAGGAGGCACATGTGGATAGGGTGAATCCATATCTTAGTTGTATTCTAGTCATATTGCCTTCCAGAATTTATCCTACAGGAATTTAAATGCAGATGGGAAGATATTATTTTACAATGGATCTTTTTACCACACAAACCAAGTAAAAAAATTAAAAGCTTATATAGAAAAGGTCTCTGAATTAATTATAAAAGGTAAACTGAGACTTAGTCAACTAGCAGGTATAGATCCAGCAGAGATTATAGTGCTTTTCACTACTGATGAAATAAAAAGGTTATGGGAAGACAATGAACCATGGAAAGGGCTTGTGCTAATTTTCTGGGAGAAATTAATAGCAACTATCCCAATAGCAGTAGACTTAACCTTATAAAGAGAATTTCTTGGAATCTTCCTCGAATTGTACGTGATGTTCCAATAACTGGAGCCCATACATTTTATACTGATGCTAATAAATCAGGGAAGGTAGGTTACAAATCAGACGAATTGAGTAAGGTGGAACAAAGCCCTTATAATTCTGTCCAGAAGGCAAAATTATATGCCACTCATATGGTGATAAGGGATTATAAAGAACCTCTTAATATAGTTACGAATTCACAATATGCAGAGTTATCTTGCATATTGAAACTGCTGAATTTATATCAGATGATACAGAATTGACATCATTGTTTATCGAGGAACAAGACATAATCAGGAATAGGCTTTGTCCTATGTACATAACACACATCCTATTCCATACAAGTCTGACAGGTCCTCTAGTACAAGGTAATGCAGAAATTGATCAATTATTGATTGGAAGCATGTTACAAACATTAGAATTTCATTAATAACATCACGTCAATAACAAAGGTTTAAAGAAAGAGTTTTCCATCACATGGCAACAAGCTAAGGAGATTATAAAGAGATGCCCTACTTCCTTTTTCTATAACCAAACATTGCTACCGGCAGGGACTGATCTGAAGGGTAGTCAAAGGAATGAAATCTGGCAGATGGATGTGTTCCACTTTGCAGGATTTGGAAAATTAAAATATGAACACCGCACCATTGACACTTATTCAGGCTTTCAGTGGGCAACTGCTTTAAGCTCAGAAAAAGATGATTCAGTAATCACATATTTATTAGAAGTTATGGCCATCATGGGTATACCAGCACAAATGAAGACAGATAATTGTCTGGCTTATGTCTCTAGGAAAATGAAACAGATTTTTGCTTATTATAATATTAAGCACGTTACAGGTATACCATACAATTCTACAAGTCAAGCCGTTATAGAAAGATCAAATCAAACTATAAAGGATATGATAAACAAACAGAAAGGGGTGGAAAATGCCCCCAGAAATAGATTACATAATGCCTTATTAAGCTTGAAATTTCTTAACGCTAATGAGAAAGGAACAACAGCAGCAGAAAGACATTGGATAATGGAAAAATCTGCTGAACTAAATCAACCAGTTTATTTCAAGGAGGTGCTGACCTCTCAATGGAAGCCAGGAGATGTGCTATGTTGGGGAAGGGGTTTTGCTCTTGTTTCCACAGGAGAAGAAAAATTGTGGATACCATCAAAATTAATAATGGTTTGGTTTGAAGAGGAGAAACCTCTTGGAAAGAGACATGACAGCTCATCCACAATGATGATAATCATACAGGTGGTAAGAAAGACATATAGAATAGGGGCAGGGTTCTGTTCTTGTCTTTGCAGGAAAACAAAAAATTCAAGGGACCCTGGATGTTTGAATACTGATAGATGGAAAAATTACTACCCAATATGGATCACCAAGAAAATTGAAAAGGTTCCATAAGTAACAATGTTTATATATTTTCTGTTTATTTATATTCATAAGTATATAGAGCTGGTTTTGGAGCTGGACTCTTGCTCAGTCCCTCTCTAATTCCAAGCCTGTTGTTAAGAGACAAACCCAGAGTTTCTGGAGTTTCTGTCTCATGTTAAAAGCCATGATGTGGCACAGAAGGAAAAAAGGAATTTAGAAAACATCTTTGCTTTTCTTCATATCTATTATACCTTTCATTGAATATATCTATCATACCTTTCATTGAATACATGTATGTCTGTATATATTTATATAATAATTGTTTAAGTTTTCCACAATGAACAATGAATTTTCCTGCAGTAATCTTTGAGGTTTCCAGGAAGAAGATGGGGCCCCATAACAACAACTCCACCTGGTTGATATGAGGTCATGATACTGATAGCGCTACTACAAGACCTGTTTCGGGTACCAGCTGCACAAGATGATTCCAACGTGGTTAGCGGAAACAGTGCACATCTTTTACGACATTCTGGCCAGACCTCCACAAAATACTCAGAGACTATTTGCAATTTTACCAGACATTGGTCTTGAAATTTAACCATCATTTTACTTTCACGGGATCCCCTAGAAAGAATGTTGCCCCCATGACAACTGTAAGTAATTCTAGAGGATGATGTCTCCTCTCCCAGCACAGTTTGTCCTTGGGTTTAGGGACATCACTTAGGGTTGATTATAATTAGTATACATTTGAGGGTTGGGGGAGGAATTTTTATAGGCTCAGGAAACATTTTGAAAAAAAAAGGAAATGATGGGATAATATATTGGTATTTTTGTGTTATTATTTATAGATAATTACATTGGCATAGATTCTTGTATATGGATACAAAGTTAAATTGTATTGAATATTGTATGCATGCATGCTTCTACCTCTGTTTAAAACATTTTTTATGCATTGATATATATTGTATTGATATATATTTACCATATTCAGTGTACATTTCTATCTCTGATTAAGATACTTATATATTGTTTATGTATTGATATATATTTTTTACCATATTGCAATGCATACTTGTACATTTGGAGGTCATTGTCCTCATTTATTGCACAATTGTTTATTCTCTTAGTCTTTTAAGTTAGATAGGTATTAAGAATTATAGATCAATAGTCATCAATGTTTGTCATATTTATAGCTAGACTAATCAGGTTTTTAGATACATAGAGGTTATATTCTGTATAAATAAAAAATCTTCAACCTCTTCAAAGAGCTGTAGACAATGGCATTTAATCTAACTTAGAGTTCTGTGGTAGTGAGACACAATAACAATTGGCAACACCAATCTATTCCCAAGAGATGGGTGAGTACCAAAGACACTCCACTTGGAGCTTGTCTTCTTCTTGGCAAAACTGGCCTCTGGACAAGGAACTGCCTATACCTCAACTACTGTCAAAATACACAGAATCTGGAAATGGATAAGCAGAACTGTCAAATCTTTCCAAGACTGGGTAAGACGGTTTTGAAAAATTTCTTGCCTCTAAAAATAATCTGTCAGTTATTCTAGGCCTTAGCCAATGTTGGTTGCTTCAACACTGCAAATGTGACTTTGGGTGATTGCCCAGGTTGCCAGTTGTCTCTGTGATTTGTTGCATAGTTTGGAAGTTGTTTTATTGCACTTCCTAAAACTCAGTTAACATTATTTCCCTTCTTGGAACTTCGATGGGGTTGAAGACTAGATAAATGTAGTTACTTTCCCCTCATGACTTGGACAAGTTATTTATTATACAAGATTCAAGCAAGTTAGAACAGGATATTTGTTCTTATTGAATATAATTTTGTAGTAGGTCTAGAACTCTCTTACTTTTTTTCACATTTAATTTTTTATTATTCCGTTATAAATAGTACCATTCAAAATTTCCACCTCCTCTGTCCTCCCATTTTCCTCCCGCTTCCCCACTCCCCCTCCCCTTTTCCCCTCCAGTCCTAAGAGAGGGCAGGTTACCCTGCCCTGTGGGAAGCCCAGGGCCCTCTCGCCTCCATCAAGGCCCAGGAAGGTGTGAATCCAAACTGACTAGGATCCCAAAAAGCCAGTACATGCAGTAGAATCAAATCCCAGTGCCATTATCATTAGCTTCTCAGTCAGTCCCCATTGTCAGTCATATTTAGAGAGTCTGTTTCGATCACATGCTCGTTCAGTCCCAGTCCAGCTGGCCTTAGTGAGCTCCCACTAGATCAGGCACACCATCTCAATGGGTGGATGAATACCTTGTGGATCTGACTTCTGTGTTCATCTTCTCCCTCCTTCTGCTCTTCAACTGGGCCTTGGGAGCTCAGTCCAGTGTTCCAATGTGGGTCTCTGCCTCTATCTCCATCCGTCGCCAGATGAAGATTCTTCTGCTCTTTGACTGGACCTTGGGAGCTCAATCCATTGCTCTGGTGTGAATGTTGGTCTCTGTCTCTATCTCCATCCATCGGACGAAATTTCTATGGATGTGATCAAGATATTCATCAGTGTGACTATGGGACAATGATAGTTCCGGCACCCTCTCCTCTGCTGCCCAAGAACCTAGCTGGGGACATCCCTGTGGACACCTGGGATCTCCTCTAGAGCCAAATATCTTGCCAGTCCTAAATGACTCCAAAAATGTAGATATCTTATTCCCTTCTCCAACACCCACCATTCCTCCATCTCCACCCTCCAACTCCCCCAAACTCTCCCCAGTCCTTCCCTTCTCCCTTCTCCTTCCCCCTCTCCCCTCCCCCGCCCCCAGCCTCCACCTCTATCCCCAAAGCCGTATTCCCACCTTTTGCCTAGAAATCTTGTTTGCTTCCAATTTCCAAGAAGATATATATATGATTTTCTTTGGGTTTGCCTTGCTATTTGGCTTCTCTAGGCTTGTGAGCTATAAGCTTAGTGTCCTTTGTTTTATGGCTAGGGTCCACTAATGAGTGAATACATACCATAATCGTCTTTTTGGGTTTGGGTTACCACACTCAGGATAGCGTTTTCTCTTTCCATCCATTTGCACGCAAAATTCAAGATGTCATTTTTTTTTTACTGCTGCGTAGTACTCTAATGGGTATATATTCCACACTTTCTTGATCCATTCTTCCATTGAGGGGCACCTCGGTTGTTTCCAGGTTCTGGCTATTACAAATAATGCTGCTATGAACATAGTTGCACAAATGCTTTTGTAGTATGATTGGGCACATCTTGGGTATATTCCCAAGAGTGGTATTGCTGGATCCTGAGGTAGGTTGATTCCCAATTTCCTGAGAAACCTCCACACTGATTTCCAAAGTGGTTGCACAAGTTTGCATTCCCACCAGCAATGGATGAATGTTCCCGTTACACCACATCCTCTCCAGCATAGGCTATCATTGGTGTTTTTGATTTTAGCCATTCTGACAGGTGTAAGATGGTATCTCAAAGTTGTTTTGATTTGCATTTCCCTGA
>PVIU01031851.1:0-14294 GCA_004026605.1 Ondatra zibethicus
AGGATGCCATGGAGAGGGTGGGAAGGTTGCCCTTCAATACAGGGCTGAAGAAGTGAAAAGTATTTACCTTGAATCTCAGCATCCTCCCAAGTATGCTTTTCAGTAAGTTGGAGGTGGTGGTGGGACCATTGTCCTTGATAATAGGGACATCTGAGCATACTGGCCCTCTGTCCACCTGGAGCCCAGAGATATCAACTCTGCTGGAGATTGTGCATGAGGGTCTTCTGCTTAGTGAAATCCTCTGGTCTGGTCAGACTCAGTGTTGGTTACTTTCCAGAACCCTGGCTACTTCGACATCCAGGCTGAGAACCTGGGGATCTGGCATGTGCCCAACAATAGTCCCCTGCAAAAATGGAGGAACAGCTCCCTGTTGCGGTACCGCACTTTTACTGGTTCCCTGCAGAACCTGGGCCATAACCTGTTTGGCCTGTACCAGGTACTGGAGACTACAGGGTGTGCAGAGAAAGGCAGGTGTTTAAGGTTGGATGGGTTGTATTACATCTTTCCCTAATTCTAAGTGTATTGAGCCAAGGAAGACAAGGGATAGGGGTATGTAGAAAAAAAAAAAAGAAAGGACATGAGGGGAGGGGAGAGGAGGTGACTGAGATGTCAGAGAGACACAGATAAAGGAAAGGATTCTTTCTTATCTTACTGGTTTGGAAACAATCTCACTTACTGGACACATGCAGTGCTTCTCTGTCTAGGGCAGGGTTTCTGGGACTGCCAATGCTGCCATCCTTATGCAGTGACTCCTTTTTCTTTTTTCTTGTAGAAGTACCCGCTGAAATATGGAGGAGGGAAGTGTTGGACTGACAATGGCCCAGCATTACCTGTGGTCTATGACTTCGGTGATGCTCAAAAGACAGCCTCTTATTACTCCCCACTTGGCCAGAGTGAGTCTCTAATACACCTCTGAACCCTCTGCAGGACACGTGATAAACTCAGTTATAAGCAGCAGTCATTTACCATCCACCACAGCCTGCTTCTCTTCTATGAATGTTTCTGTTTTGTTTTACTTCACTCAATTGATTTCCCTTGGCTTCTCAACTATCACTAACTCATTTTTCAGCTTAGGAGACTGGAGCACTGAAGTCCAAGAACTTGTCTTCGAGCACAGGGCATAAGCAGGAGAGTCGGCATGTGCACCAGGAATGAATGGTTCCAAAATCTGCTCTTTGCAACATCATTATCAGTCAAAAGTTTTTTAAGAACAAACCAGTTTCCATGTGCACAAGGCTGAACAACAGGAAAATACGGTTTTATTTTGGTTATGAGGGATATCTACCATGTTGTTTAATATAAATGCAAACATGGCATATACTCTTTATAAATGCTAAGCTTGGGTTCTATAATTCAGTGCTCTTCTTATTTATGCTTGGGATGTAAGGTTTAAAGAAAAGTTAGCAAGGTAAATATGGACAGAACCAGAATGAATGCACTTGCTTACTGTTGCGACAAGCCCTGGGAGATATTCAGAAAACACCTTGCCTAACAGAAATTTCTCCATCCAAGCTCTGGCAGATGGAGACCTTTTAACAAGGACTGGCTCTTGAGTCTGTGGATGGGAATAGATGTATTTCCCCCAAGGGTCTGATATTTCAGACTGTATATCTTGAACCTGTCAACACCAAACTTCAGGCTGACAACTATTTCTAGCATTTTCCTTGAATGTTGTTTTCTGTCTCTTGTTTTCAGGAGAATTCACTGCAGGATACATCCAATTCAGAGTGTTTAATAATGAGAGAGCAGCAAACGCCTTGTGTCCTGGGGTGAAGGTCACTGGATGTAACACTGAGCATGTGAGTCTGTGTAGTGACCAAAAAGGCTAATGAGTAAGACTGAGGTAGCAAGTATGTATTTGTGTTTATTGAATATAGTTATTAGTGTGTGTACATGTACGAGAGTGTGACTTTTCCCTGTGCCTTGCTTGATCTCAAGGATCAGAACTTCTATCTAGATACAGAAATCCTGTGTTGTTACAAACCATAGTCAACATTAGAAACTTCTAATGCACTGTAGCTGTTTGCTTAGCTTTTAGGATAAAACACTCAGTCACCAGGAATGAGGGTGACACTTGTATTCAGGAAGTCCTGTGCAAACCTTTGGGGCTGAGATTATTAGAGAGTCACCAGGTATTGTCACTCACTACCTGGGATTTAGCTTTCAGAGTGAAAAATATTCATTCTATCCACTTCCAAGCCTTGTACAGGTGTTCATTGTGTCAAGGGGTTACTATGAGAGTCTTGAACATCTGGTAGACTTCATCCAGGTGATTCTCCTCCATATCACAAGGAGGATATTGTTGTTGGATGTTGGCATATCAACTAAGTGCCAAGGCAGGTGGACTCTGCTCCACTGCAGCAAATTGATATCCCACTGAGCCTGGGATCATTAGATTCAAATTGTTTTGTTTTGCTTTTTTGATAATTTTTTCACCAAAAGCAGGTAGAGAATAGAGTCATTTTATTGCCAGAGTGAAAGCTGTAACAAGTTAGCATGTTCTGGAAAACATGGTAATACATATATTTAATTCCAGCACTTGGGTGGTGAGTTTGAGGCCATCCTGGTCTAAATAGTGAGTTCCAGATCAACCAGAGTTACATAGTAAGACCCTGTTTCAAAAAAATATTGGCATTTTCTTTTGGGATTCAGACATCTGTAAAATAACAGTCTGAGAAAAGGGTCATCAGCTCCTGGCAGATGATTCTGAAGATTTTAGTGTTCATTTATTTCTCAGTCAGTAGATTACCTTCACCTGGTCATGATGAGGCAGTTTTGCTATCAAGGAGGACCTTGGGACTATGATGTGGAATAATTAAATAGGGAGAATATCTGGTGTTGAAGGAGTACCAAGCTTTCAATTTTGTTAAGTAAAATGGATGTGGGATACAGGAAGTGCTAATTTTGGAAATGTTAACATGGACTAGATCAGGAAACAACTTTTACACCAGACCAGTGGTTTTCAGACTGTATAAGTGATGAATACCACTGCAATGTTTTAACAGGAAGATGCAATTAATGTGAGCATTCTTTATCTTTCAAAGATGACACTGGAAGCCTAGAGGTGACAGATTCTAATGGAGGAAAAACTAAGCATAAGGAAATAAGTATTGGTTTCAAATTAGAGCCTGATGTGATGAAAATTTGGGGGAGTGGGAATAAATGAGTCCCAGAGATTTTAAATTTATTAATAGCCGAACACTAAGAATGGGAAGAGAAGACACTTATAATGAGTATTTTTTCGGTCCCGTCAGCCAGCTCTCAAATGATGACACAGAGAGTTCTTATTAATTATGAAAGCTTGGCCTTAGTTTAGGCTTGTTTCTAACTAGTTCTTATAACTTAAATTAACCCATATTTTTTAATCATGCTCTTGCACATGCTTGTTACCTCATCTCCATTATGCCTATCCTGCTTCTTCCACCTCTGGCTGGTAACTGCCTTTCTTCTTCCCAGAACTCTCTCTGTCCAGAAGCCCCACCTATACCTTCTGCCTAGATATTGTCCATTTAGCTTTTTATTAAACCAATCACAGCAACACATCTTCACACAGCATAAAGGAAAATTTCACAACAGACATTTTGAATAATTTCATGGTTTTCATTTGAGTAGGTAAATATCAAATAGTAAACCAAAATGTCTAGATGCTGAATATGTTTGGAATCAAAGATGGATATATACTTATATGTTGCTGGATTTTTAAAAACATTTGTTTGATTTTGCTTGTATGTGTGCACATGTGTATTCAAGTGATCACAGCAGTCTAAAGGGGACATTGGATTTCTGGAAATCAGGATTGGGTACTGGAAAATTGGGATTGGGAAATCTTTTGATTACATACTGGGAACTGATATGGATGCTGGGATCTGAACTTTGGTTCTCTGATAGAGTAGTAAGATGTCTTAACCTGGGGCTATCTCTCCAACCTTCATGTTACTAGCTTGTTTGGAAGGGGTTTTATTTTGTCTTGTTTCAGATGTATTTATTTAATTTGATGTGTATGAGTGTTTTGTCTACATGAACGTTTGTATATTGCTTGAGTTCTTGGTGCCCTTGAGGCAGGAGAGGGCATTCTATGCCCTAGAACTGGAATTACAATTGTGAGACCCATATGGGTCCTGGAACACAAGTCTGGTCCTCTGCAAAAGCAGCAAGTACTCTTAACCACAGAGCTATCTCTCTAGCCCCAGTGTTACATACTTTGATCAGTGATGGACTTTGAATATGTTGGGGGTCCCAAAGGACTTGTATTGCCTACTAACATCATAGTCATTCTAGCTTCTGTAAGTACAGCCTATGATGTGCACAATGACAAACTTATCAATGAACTTACCCCAAGCAAATCCCCATTTATATGTAGCTGTAAGTAATTGGGTTGTTGCTGTTTTGTTTTTGGTGACCATGTGGTGTGTAAAGGCCCTAAGAGTGATTATAAGTGGCAGTCCGATTTTTAAGTCTTAAATTTAAAAAATATTTAGATTAGAGATAGGGATTTTAGGCCAAAAGTGAATTGTTCATAACTAAAACTAAAAAGGTAACACAAAGTACAAGAGAGTTGTAATGTGTCCCCTCTGGGGAGTAGCACTTAAGAGATTCATGAATGAAAACTCTATCCAGGAAACCTGAGGACAAAGATTTAGAGAAGTTGAAGGAAAGGTAGGAAGAGACAGCGGTGCCACTAAAGTCAATGAAAAGGGCCTCTGTGGATCAAATAGAATGACACTACCAATGGAGAGTCTGATGAGGGAAAAAGAATCACACTGAAGTTGGCTGTTCAGCTGTCTCTCAGCTCATCAGCTTTGTTAGTTTTTTGCCAGAAACTATATATAGAAAGAAGGGTGTGCTAGCTAGTTTTATGACAACTTGACACAAACTATTGTCATCTGAGATGAGGGAACCTCAACTGAGAAAATGCCTCCATAAGATCAGGTTGTAGGCAAGACTATGGAGCATTTTCTTAATTGATGATTGATGAAGAAGGGTCCGGCCCATTGTGGGTGGTGCCACTCCAAGCTGATGGTCCTGAGTTCTGTAAGAAAACAGTCTGAACAAATCATGAGGAGCAAGACAGAAAGTTGTTCTTCTCCATGGCCTCAGTATTAGTTCCTGCATCCAGGTTCCAACACTGCTTGAATTCCTGCCCTGACTTCCTTCAATGATGAACAGTGATGTGAAAGTATAAGCCAAATAAAGCTTCTTTCTCCAAGTTGCTTTAATCATGTTGCTCCATCACAGCAATAGTAAGCCTGATTAATAAAGGGCTTTATTAGTTTCATCGTTTCTGAGATTTTAACCCATGGTCATTTGGCTCTATTGCTTTTAAATCCATAGTGGTGCAGGAATATCATGTAGGAAAGACATATCAGAGCAATATGACTCACTGCATAGCAGCAAGGAGCCAAGGAAAGGCCAGGGCAAATACCCTTCAAAACATTCCCTCACACCTTCAGTGATCTATATCCTCTAACCAGATACCCCACTCCTATGCCCAGTTTCATCACCTCCCAATAGTCAGTTCAAAATTGTGAATCCATCAATGAGTAGCCAATTGATGAAGGCAGGGTCCTCATATTCAAGCCTTCCCCAAAGTCCTGTCTCGGAATGTTACTTACACTGGAGAAGAGGTCTTCAGGGCATAACACCTTCTAGGAGGGCACTTTATATCCAAACCATAACACCATCTGAACTCTCATTGCTACTTCCTCCTCCTTGTTTTCCAGCACTGCATTGGTGGAGGGGGATTCTTCCCAGAAGGTAACCCCGTGCAGTGTGGTGACTTCTCTTCATTTGATTGGAATGGATACGGAACTCACACTGGGTACAGCAATAGCCGGGAGATAACTGAAGCAGCTGTGCTTCTGTTCTATCGTTGAGAACTTTGTGGTGTGGGATCCAGACTTCTCCGGTCTGTGAATTCAAATGTACTGGGAAAAACTTACCTAGTTACTAGAATGCTTATGACACAGGAAAGGAAAATAAACCATATTCATTGCAGGCTGGGTGTCTTCATGAATTCTTTTTGTGCAAGGATGGGAGATTTCAAAAGGGTTCCTGCTGCCCTGCTCGATTCTCTTAGGATATACAGGTTCGAGATCCCAATACAGCAATACTCTTTCAGGCAGCCCTCAAACATTCCAAGAGATACAAGACAGAGAGAAGACATGCTATTTCCACTACTTTCTTTTTTATTTGGGTTCTTTGCTTGTTTGATTTCTTAGATGGGTCTAGTGTATTCTGTGCTGGCCACATACTCCCAATGTAACAAATGCCCTGGGTAAACAAAAACAGAACATTGAAGGTGAAAGTCACAAAAAAATCTCACACTAGTTCAGAATTATGAATAATAAAGGGTTATTTATTTGGGGGAAACTTACAGATCACTGTCCTAGATAACAGTCTCTGCACAAATGGGGAACAGGAACAGAGTCTAGCAGCCGGAAGAAGAGCTGGAAGCAAAAGAACAAGCACAGGCTTTACAGCCACATTTACAGTATAAGAGACCATGCCCAAGTGGGCTGATATGGCACTGAAGGAGCAGAATGTGCTCCCACAGCACCTCCCCCTTTTGTTTAAATAAGAGAGTTCCAAACCCAATACAAAACTAAATACACTAGGAACAGATATCAAGTATAATTAGAATTACAACCAGCATAAACAATATTAAGCAAGGAATGTACGCTAAATGTTTTAATAAACATTCTCTGTTAGAGAAGCTCTGTTAACCAACCACACCCAGTTAAGGCATGGCTACCTGGAACTGAGGAAGAAAAACTGAGAGGGACCAGGTGCGCACTCTCTCTGCACGATTCCCGCCAGACACAGAGGAAGTCGGACTCCCCATTCTTGTGACATGAATTTCCCATTATACCCATTAAAAATATAATTGTTATTCTTAAGCTGGCCTGGTTATTTCCCATATCGAGCTAATTTGTAACACCTGGTGCCCGGTTTGTGGAGCCACTACAGCCTCTGGCAGCTCTGGCCAGCCATGGCCATGCCGCGTTCATTTGGGCTTAGACTGGCGCAGCACCCAGCTCCGAGCCCCATAGCTGTCCCCACACATTCCTCCCTCAGCTTCCCTCAGCTCCACACCCCACACCGCTCATGAGATCCTGCTGCACCCAGAGTGTGCATCCAGCCGCAGCCGCTGCAGCCACCGCTGCACCGCAGGCTTTGGGTCCAGCTGCAGCTGGAGCAGGAGACCTGTCTAGTGTGGCTATTGAACAGCCAAAGACCTTCACAGAGCACACAGTCTGTGATTTATACTAAAAAACTTCTTGATTTGAATATATTTTTCAGTATTCCACCTAAATTCAGATCTAAACCAAGAACGTAAACTCAAGTGCATTGCGACACCTACTGGCAGGCAATGGTTATTGCACCTACTCCAGCTGATTAAACCACAGGTGAGATTTAGAATTCTAACTATAATCCATAAATTACTGATTTAAAATGGGCAATATGTTAGACAATCTAACTACCCAAGGTTTCAATAGCC
The DNA here is from genome assembly GCA_004026605.1 of Ondatra zibethicus. NCBI lineage: Eukaryota > Metazoa > Chordata > Mammalia > Rodentia > Cricetidae > Ondatra > Ondatra zibethicus. The sequence continues at coordinate 7,499 of PVIU01031851.1, forward strand.
TTTGCACTTACACCATGTGTGAGGTCTTACAAGATGCATATGATGTCCCTCCAGCTCCTGCTGCTGCAGCTTCTTTGTTCCACACGACCCTGTTCCTGTACTGAGGAGATCCATCCAGAGGGGTAAGTGTGTGCCCTCCCAGCTGGATGGTTCGGGAACCGAGTACAGGGACCCTCCAGCTCCTGCTGCAGGGGCTTCTTTGTTCCAAATGATCCTGCCTCCCCCAAGCCTGCCCTACTGTCTGAGAGATCCTTGGCCCAGGAAGAGTTCCTGCTCCTGCAATGAGGAGATCCATCCAGAGGGCACCCTTGACATCTGCAGGTCCTTAGATCCACCATCACAGCCAGCTCCAGTGCTGAGGGGTCCTAAGAGAGGGCAGACCAAGAAAATCCCCCAAGTAAACAGTCAGTCACAGCAAAGATTGGACCAAGACGCCAAGATTCTCCTGGCTGCATCTGAAGAAACATGTGGGCTGACACCAATGCAAGAATTCCTCCAACAACCTGAAAACCAAAATGACAACACCAGAATCCAGTGAACACGCAACAGGAAGACTTAAACACCCTATTCCAGAAGAAGTAGAAGAAATAGACATTAAATGGAGCATTATGAAAATAATAGAGGCCCTTAAAAAGGATATGAAAAATTCCTTTAAAGAAATGGATGAGGAATTCTTGCAAGGTGAAACCAAAGAAAACCATATATAGATCCTCCTGGAAACTGGAAGCAAACAAGATTGCCAGGCAAAAGTTGGGAGCACGGGGGTGGGGGTAGTGGTGGGAGTAAGGGTGGGGGTAGGGGAAGGGGAGGGGGGAAGGAGAAGGGAGAAGGGAAGGACTGGGGAGAGCTTGGGGGAGCGGAAGGGTGGAGATGGAGGAAGGTCAGATATTGGAGCAGGGAATAAGATAGCTACATTAAGGGAGCCATTTTAGGATCGGCAAGAGACTTGACTCTGGAGGGGATCCCAGGTGTCCACAAGGATATCCCGAGCTAGGCACTTGGCCAGCAGAGAAGAGGGTGCCTGAACTAGACTTGTCCCATAGTCACATTGATGAATATTTTGATCATCACCATAGAAATTTCTTCCGATGGATGGAGATAGAGACAGAGACCCACATCCACATCAGAGCAATGGACTGAGCTCCCAAGGTCCAGTTGAAGAGCAGAAGGAGGGAGAAGATGAACAAGGAGTCAGGACCGTGAGGGGCTGGTCCACCCACTGAGACAGTGTGCCTGATCTAATGGGAGCTCACCAAATCCAGCTGGACCGGGACTGAACAAGCATGTGATCAAACCAGACTCTCTGAATGAGGCTGCCAATGGGGGTGGACTGAGAAGCCATCATTAATGGCACTGGGACCTATCTGTTCTGCATGTATTGGCTTTTTGGGACCCTAGTCTATTTAGATGCACACCTTCCTAGGCTGGGATGGAGGGGGAGGGCCTTAGACTTCCCACAGGGCAGGGTACCCTGCCCTCTCTTAAGGGTGTAGGGGGAGGAAGGAGAGGTAGTGGGGGAGCGAGAGGGACTGGGAGAAGGGGAGGAAGTGTAAATTTTTGAATGAAAAAAAATTTAAAAAAATAAAAGGTTAAAAAAAGAAAAAAAAGAAATGGATGAGAAGACAAACAAAAAGTTAGAAGAAATGAATAAATCTCTCAAAGATACCCAAGAAAACCAAGAAAAAGCAATCAAACAGTTCAAGACTTGAAGACCGAAATGGAGGCAATGAAGAAAACACAAACCGAGAGATGGTTGGATATGGAAAACCTGGGTAAATGAGCAGGAACTACAGAGACAACTATAACCAAGATGATACAAGAGAAAGAAGAAGGAATCTCAGATGCTGAAGATAATATAGAGTAAATAAACTCATTGATCAAAGAAAACAGCAAATCCAGCAAATTCTAAACACGAAACATCCAGGAAATCTGGGACACCATGAAAAGACCAAACCTAAGAATAATAGGGGTAGAAGAAGGAGAAGAATTACAGCTCAAAGGCCCAGAAAATATATTCAAAAAATCATAGAAGAAAACTTTCCCAACCTAAGGAAGGATATTCCTATGAAGGTACAAGAAGCATGCAGAACACTGAATAGACTGGATCAAAAAAAATCCCCTCGCCATATAATAATCAAAACACAAAACATACAGAATAAAGAAAGAATATTAAAAGCTGTAAAGGAAAAAGGTCAAGTAACATATAAAGGTAAACCTATCAAAATTACACCTGACTTCTCTATGGAAACCATGAAAGCCAGAAGGTCTTGGATAGATGTGCTATAGACACTAAGAGACCACAGATGCAAGCCCAGACTACTATTCCCAGCAAACCTCTTTCACCATTGGTGGAGAAAACCAGATATTCTAGGAAAAAAACAAATTTAAGCAATACATAGCCACAAACCCAGCCTTATAGAAAGTAGTAGAAGGAAAACCACAACCCAAGGAAGCCAACAACACCCATAATAACACAGACATCTGACAGCTCTCCACCAGCACAACTCAAAGAAGGGAAACACACAAACACTACTGCCAAAAAAAAAAATAACCGGAGTTAACAACCACTGGTTATTAATATCACTTCATATCAATGGACTCAATTCACCGATAAAAAGGCATAGATTAAGAGAATGGATACAAAAACAGGATCCAACATTATGCTATTTACAAGAAAAACACCTCAACCTCAAAGACAGACACTACCTCAGAGTAAAGGGTTGGAAAAAGGTTTTCCAATCAAATGGACCTAAGAAACAAAGAGGTGTGGCTATCCTAATATCTAACAAAATTGATTTCAAACTAAAATCAATCAGAAGAGATGGAGAACACTCTATACTCATAACAAGAACAATTCATCAGGTTGAAGTCTCTATCCTGAATATCTACGCCCCTAATATAAAAGCACCCACATATGTAAGAGAAACATTACTAGAATGCAAAGCACACATCAAACCCCACACACTAATAGTAGGAGATTTCAACACTCCTCTCTCACCAATGGACAGGTCAACCAAACAGAAACAAGAGAAATAAGAGAACTAACAAAAGTAATGAGTCAAATGGACTTAACAGACATCTATAGAACATTCCACCCAAACAGAAAAAAATATACCTTCTTCTCAGCATCTCATGGAACCTTCTCGAAAATTGATCACATACTCGGTAACAAAGCATACATCCACAGATACAAAAAAAATTGGAGTAACAACCTGTGTACTATCAGATGACCATGGAATAAAGTTAGAATTCAACAACAATTCTACCCCCAGAAAGCCTACAAACTCATAGAAACTGAACAGTCAACTATTGAACCACGCCTGGGTCAAGGAAAAAAGAAAGAAAGAAATTAAAGTCTTCCTTGAATTCAATGAAAATAAAGACACAACATACCCAAACCTATGGGACACTATGAAAGCAGTGCTAAGAGGAAAGTTCATAGCACTAAGTGTCCACATAAAGAAAATGGAGAAAGCTCACATTAGAGACTTAACAGGACACCTGAAAGCTCTAGAGAAAAAAAAAAGAAGCAGACTCACCCAGGAGGAGTAGAGGCTGGAAATAATCAAACTGAGGGCTGAAATCAACAAAATAGAAACACGGAAAACAATCCAAAGAATCAATGAAATAAAGAGCTGGTTCCTTGAGAAAATCAACAAGATCGACAAACCCCTATCCAAACTAATCAAACGGTAGAGAGATCACACTCAAATTAACAAGATCAGAAATGAAAAGGGGAACATAACAACAGACACTGAGGAAATTCAGAGAATCATTAGGTCTTACTACAAAAGCCTGTATGCCACAAAATAGGAAAAGGTAAAAGAAATGGACATTTATTAAGATAAGTACCATATACCAAAATTAAATTAAGACCAGGTAAACAATTTAAATAGACCTATAAGTCGTGAGGAAATAGAAGTGGTCATCAAAAACCTCCCAACCAAAAAAAAAAAAAAAAAAAACCCAGGACCAGATGCTTCAGAATTCTACCAGAACTTCCAAGAAGCTAATACCTATACTCCTTAATGTGTTTCACATAATAGAAACAGAAGAGGCATTGCCAAACTCTTTTTATGAAGCTACAATTACCCTCATACCAAAACCACACAAAGACACAACCAAGAAAGAGAATTACAGACCAGTCTCACTCATGAACATCGACACAAAAATTCTCAATAAAATACTGGCAAATTGAATCTAAGAACACATCAAGAAAATCATCCATTATGACCAAGTAGGCTTCATCCCAGAGATGCAGGGCTGGTTCAACATATGAAAATCTATCAATGTAATCCATCATATAAATAAACTGAAAGAAAAACCATATGATCATTTCATTAGATGCTGAAAAAGCATTTGACAAACTTCAACACCCCTTTATGATAAAGGTCTTGGAGAGATTATGGATACAAGGATCATACCTAAATATAATAAAAGCAATATATAACAAGCCGACAGCTAACATCAAATTAAATGGAGAGAAACTTAAAGTGATTCCACTAAAAATCAGGAACAAGACAAGGCTGTCCACTCTCTCCATACCTCTTCAAATATAGTGCTTGAAGTTCTAGCAATAGCAGTAAGACAACATAAGGAGATCAAGGGGATTCTAATTGGAAAGGAAGAAGTCAAACTTTCATTATTTGCAGATCATATGATAGTGTACATAAGTGACCCCAAAGAACTCCTACAGCTGATAAACACCTTCAGTGAAGTGGCAGGATACAAAATCCACTCAAAAAAATCAGTAGCCCTCCTATACACAAAGGATAAAGAAGCAGAGAGGAAAATCAGAGAAACATCACCTTTCATGATAGCCGCATATAGCATAAAGTATCTTGTGGTAACACTAACCAAGGAAGTGAAAGATCTATTGGACAAGAACTTTGAGTCTTTGAAGAAAGAAATTGAAGAGGATACCAGAAAATGGAAGGATCTCCCATGCTCTTGGATTGGTAGGATCAACTTAGTAAAAATGGAAATTCTACCAAAGGCAATCTATAGATTCAATGCAATCCCCATCAAAATTCTTCACAGACCTTGAGAGAACAATAATCAATTTTATATGGAAAAACAAAAAACCCAGGCTAGCCAAAACAATCCTATACAATAAAGGAACTTCCGGAGGCATTACCATCCCTGACTTCAAACTCTATTACAGAGCTACAGTAATTAAAACAGCTTGGTATTGGCATACAAACAGAGATGTTGACCAATGGAATCAAATCAAAGACCCGGATATTAATCCACAAACCTATGAACACCTGATTTTCGACAAAGGAGCTAAAATTATACATTGGAAGAAAGAAAGCATCTTTAACAAATGGTGCTGGCATAACTGTAGTCAACCTGTAGAAGAATGAAAATAGATCCATATCTATCGCCATGCACAAATCTCAAGTCCAAATGGATTAAATACCTCAATATAAATCTGTCTACACTGAACCTGATAGAAGAGAAAGTGGGAAGTAGTCTGCAACACATGGGCACAGGAGACCACTTTCTACGTATAACCCCAGTAACACAGACAATAAGAGCAACAATGAATAAATGGGACCTCCTAAAACTGAGAAGCTTCTCTAAATCAAAGGACACTGTCATTAAGACAAAAAGGCAACCTACTGAATGGGAGAAGATCTTCACCAACCCTACATCAGACAAAGGCATGATCTCCAAAATATATAAAGAGCTCAAGAAACTAGACATTAAAATTCTGAATAACCCAATAAAAAAATGGGGTACTGAACTGAACAGAGAATTCTCAAGAGAAGAAATTCAAATGACCAAAAGATACTTAAGGTCATGTTCAACTTACTTAGTGATCAGGGAAATGCAAATCAAAACAACTTTGAGATATCATCTTAACCTGTCAGAATGGCTAGAATCAAAAATACCAATGATAACCTGTGCTGGAAAGGATGTGAAATAAGAAGAACACTCATCCATTGTTGGTGGGAATGCAAAATTGTGCAACCACTTTGGAAATCAGTGTGGCAGTTTCTCAAGAAATTGGGAGTCAACCTACCTCAATATCCAGCAATACCACTCTTGGGAATATACCCAAGAGATACCCAACCATACTACAAAAGCATTTGTTCAATTATGTTCATAGCAACACTATTTGTAATAGCAAGAACCTGGAAACAACCTAGGTGCCCCTCAGTGGAAGAATGGATAAAGAAAGTGTGGCACATATACACATTAGAGTTCTACTCAGCGGTAAAAAAAAAAAAACAATGACATCTTGAATTTTGACACAAATGGATGGAAATAGAAAACACTATCCTAAGTGAGATAACCCAGACCCAAAAAGATGAATATGGTATGTACTCACTCATTAGTGGATTCTAGCCATAAATAAAGGACATTGATCCTATAGTTCATGATCCTAGAGAAGCTAAATAATAAGATGAACCCAAAGAAAAACATATATAGATCCTCCTAGAAACTGGAAGCAGACAAGATCACTGGGCAAATGTTGGGAGCATGGGGATGGGGGTGGGGTGGGAATGAGGTGGGGGGAAGGAGAGAGGGGGAGAGAGAAGGGAGAAGGGGAGGATTGGGGAGAGCTTGGAGGAGTGGGATGGTTGAGATGGAGGAAGGGCAAATATGGGAGCAGGGAAGAAGATATCTTAATTAAGGGAGCCATTTTAGGGTTGGCAAGAGATTTAGCTCTAGAGGCGTTCCCAGGTGTCCAAGGAGATGTCCCCAGCTAGGTCCATGGACAGTAGAGGAGAGGATGCCTGAACTGGCCTTATCCCATAGCCACACTGATGAATATCTTGAATATCAC
>PVIU01031852.1:0-14281 GCA_004026605.1 Ondatra zibethicus
GGAAATTTTGAATGGTACTATTTATAATGCAATAATAAAAAATTAAATGTGGAAAAAAAATAACATCTATCATCCAACTCTTTCTCAACACAGAATGAGTTTATAAGTTTGTTCACATTATTTATGTTGTGTTTACAAAAAAGTTAAGAACATGAATTATGCCCTTGGAGGAATACCTCAGCAGAAACAATCCCTCCATTATCCAGAGCATTTGAAATTGTACCTGAAAAGTTTACTAGCTGAAATTATTTTATATGATTTACAAGCAAGTTGTATCCTCATTATGCCACCTGGGACAATTGTAGTGGAACCAGATACCTAGGACTTCAGTGAGATGATGGTACTCCTCCCAAATGTGATTGCCATTTTACATGTTCCTTGTTTAAAGTTTCTGAACTGATGAAAATATTGAGACCTCTCTTTCATAACATAAAACGTAACTGAGACAGTGGCTGTGTTTTACATGACTGACTCCATGAATAAATTATAGTCCTTTTCCCTCTCATTTCTCCTTCATCAAGGGAAAGACATTGTTTAGCCAGATGTAGTCTGTTAATACTTCATCCTCTCCTTTTTTACATAATCAAATGACACATTTAGTTTACTCTCTGGAACAATATATTTGAATCATGGCAGAATCCTTGAGATGTTTACCAGACGAGAAGGACATTGTAAAAAGCTATGTCATGTGAGTATTTATTTCATAACAAATAAAAAGTATACCAGACATATGATGTAATGTACAAGGTTTTATCTACATGTACACAGTGAAATTTTTCCATAATCATGTTAATTTATGCATTTATTTACTCACATATGTACTTTTTTATTATATGGAGAGAATTATTAAGATCTACTCTTTTAGTAGCGTTTGAATATATTACATATTAATTAATTAATTTTAATTCAGAAGTAAATTGCATTTAATGTAAGGACATGTCATGTTTTTGAATAGTGAATTGAGACAGAAATCAACCTTTTACCAACAAATTACATCAATAACTTTGCGTAAGAACGCTTAAAATTATGAGACCAACCTGTGTGTATGATGTGAGATTAAATGTAGCTATCATGTAACTTAGTGAGCAATTGTAGTGAAGCACAAAGAAATAACTATTTCAGGGAAGGAACTACAGGAAGATCTCCTGGAAGCTAGAGAGAAAAGATAGGAAAGTTAAGAAGCATAGAAAAAGCAGAAAGACATTTCAGAGAATATTGAGAAGTGATTGGCCATAATAGCCTCTGCTCCCTCAAAGGGAGAGGAGACTCTGTATCACAGGGAAAGGGCAATCAGAAGAGGGCAGTGTGCCCCAGCTCTAGAACAGATCTGCAACTCAGAAGAAACTCATGATTCTCATCACATGTAAATCCAGTACAGGCATTTGGCCTCAAGGTAAGATTTCCAGTGTGATGAATTGTTTTCACAGAATTCTATTAGAGGCTACCAGTCTCACAGAGATTTCCAAGCAGGAATCAACTTGAGATTGGTTCCATTGTTAGAGTTTTCAGTACTCTGGAGTCTTAGAAAACATGTTCAGTCTGCTCAAAAACACCCCGACACAGAGACTGGCTAGGAGAGGATCAGGAGAAACCCTTCACAGTCAAAACCTCCATGGATGTCAAGAGCCATGCTCAGTAGTCTGCCTCTGTGTCCAGGGTTGGGATTATTTGCACGCGACTTACTGCCTTCTCAAGCCTCGATAAAGTAATAATGGGACTTCGAAATTCCACCCTCACTAATAGATCTCAGGAAGAAAAGAAACACAAGCATTAAGTCACACCATATATTAAAAGGAATTAACAGTCATGTACACCACATTTAATCCAACAGCTGCTGAATATACATCCTTTTCATCTTTTATCACTGTCTGGAGTTCTCCCCACAGTATATTATATTTTAAGGTTATAAACTAAGTCTTAATGGGTACAAAAAAATGGATGGTATTTCTTTTTCTTACCAAATCACAATGGAGTAAAACCAGAAATCAACAAACATCACTAAATATTTTAGCCAACCAAATTGGGATTAAACAACAGACCTTTGGAAAAAGAATGTTCTCAAACAATTTTACAAAAACAACTATTAGTTTTATATCCAAATTGTATAAGTATTGGTGAAGAAGGCTCTTACAAAATTCTTGCAATTCCAGCTCAACAACACCTGCTAATGATAACAAACTAAAATAAAGTTGTTAATTGCAAGGATGCAAAGATGGTTCAACATGTGCAAATAAATAAATGCGATACTATGTATACAAACAGTCAAGAATAAAAATCATGTGATAACCTAAATACAACCAGGAAAGCCTGGGTGAGTGTCGACAACCCTTCATGATAAAAATCCTGAAGAAAGTCACTAAAAAAGGGGCTATATCTCTGCATAAAAAAGGTAATATATGACAATTTGGAAGCACCATCTAAAGCAAAGGTCAAAAGCATTTCTTCTAAAATGAGGAAAACCATAAAAAGGCCCGTTTCAACACTCATTCAGTTATAAACTCTGACATTGGGTACTTTACACCCAACTCAGGTCCTATGCAAGGACATAAGTGCTTTTAAGCACGGAGGCATCTCTCAGGCATCCCCTAGTCCATAGATTTTTTTAATCTCAACACACAATTGTGAAAAAGCTACCAGGGACAAGCCTTTAAAATATCAATCTAAGAATGATTAACATAATTTGCAGGGAAACAATAAGGATCTTCAATACACAGACATCAAGATAAGTGAAGTGACATTCGTGAATAGGACAGAAAAATATGGAATGTGGCTTGGAGACTGTAGGAACAAAATATTTGAAGAATAAGGTGATCAGTGGTCAGACATTAAGGCTTATTCTGATAAACAGATTTCAGCTACATAACAGGTGGTTCACTGGAGACTTCAAAAATATCAGTATCCTGGGAAGACCACTGACAGTACCAAGATCCAGCCCCCAGAGTGACAGAGACATGGAGAGGATACAGGAAGGAAGCCGAGGTATTTAAGAGACAGTTATAAAGGTGATAAAGTGGATGGATGTAACAGTAAAGGAAGATCTTTTAAAAAATACTTTTTATTCATGTGTGTGCAAGCAAGTGCAGTGTCCACAGAGGTCGGAAGTGAGAGCATCAATCCCCTGGAGCTGGAGTTACAGGTGGTTCTGAGCCTCCACCTGTGGCTTCTGGGAGCTAAACTCAGGTCTTTTGAAAGAACAGTGCTTCCTTTCAACTGCTAATCAGGGTCTCTAGCCCCAAGGAGAAATTCTAAGAAATTTTAGACTATGCATGAACTCCAGTGAACCGTTGATGGACACAGTGCTGAGGATGATGAGGTCTCAGGGAGCTCTGAGGGCTGTGAAGGTCTGGAGGTAGCTGAAGACCCTGCTGAGGGTGCTGGCACTGCTAATAGAACCATGAGAGCCCTCAGAGCCTCACTGTCCACAGAATCCTCACAGATTTGGGAAACCTCAGAATCCTTAGACGGCTCACAACGCCCATAGCGGCAGCATAGGCCTCTCAGATCGACATGGCCCCCAGCTGCAGAATGACCCTCCAGAACCAACATGGTCACATGTGATGGACCTAGCATTTACTTTTATTTTTTAACACTTTCTTGTTACAATACAGGCCCTTTGTATATATATATTATGGCTTGTGTTTTTTGGCTTTTTATGGGATTCCTACCTGTGAGAATTTAAGGAACCCATGCACCGTGGGGTATTCCCTTCTGACCAGGATTAGGCACAGATCACAACCATACACGAAATTTCAGCACAAAGAGACTTTTTATTAAGAAAGATAGAGAGACAGGGTGGCAGAATCCGAATTGGGTAAAAACAGTAGCAGGTGGTTCTTCAGGTTTTTAGGGAGAAAATTGTGGAAATCCTTGCTAGGATGAGTTAAGTTTTGATTTGACATGTTAGTCAGTAGCCAAATAAGAAATTTTGTTGGTTGGACCTTGGTGGCTATCTTCAGGAAGGAGTCAGACTTAAGGAAGAAGTCAAGAGTCTAGTGGTTTAGTGCAAGAAAGAGGTGAAGAGCAAGATCTGTTAGCACCTTTCAAGAACAAGCAGGTCTCTGCAGCTATATCTGTTTCTTGTGCCTTTTTCTTTTTGGTAAAGGGTGAGTAGTGAATCTGTGAGGGGTCATTGGGAGGGATGTGGGGTGAATATGCTTGAAAGGCATTGAATGTATATACATGTATATATATTAAATCTCAAAGAATTAATTAAAGTATTCATAATGAAATTTTGAATTGAATGAAAGGAAATTAAATTATATAAAATGATGATAATCAAAAAAACATTTTATTTTAATTCTGGATTTCAGTTCTTCAGGAGAAATATCACGATTGCCATATAAGTTAAAATAAGTTTTTGGCACTAATAGTATAACTAAGCAATCTAATTGATGATGGATGAATAATAATGGAAATTCAGAGGACAGAGCAGGAAATACCTACCAGGAAAACAAACTTTATATGTCTGTCCCTTATTCCCTTATGTGTAAATAGCAGTATCATGATAATCCAAGTTTGAGTCATTGAAATCATCAGTGATGCAGCTTGTGGTTTCCTTGTCTCTCCCCATCATGGTCAAAACAAGTCAATCAAATTCTGTTTCCCTTGAGATTTCTTCTTATTTTAGGAAACAAAGGTAAAGATGACATCCAGTTAAGGTTTATTGGAAAATATTCATTCTGATAAGCTTCTCACCTCATCCACACATGCCCTTTGTCACATTAATTGATTTATAATACATACTTATGTAAGTTAACTTGACATAGTCAGGGGAAGAACAGCACAACATGGAAGAAGTATATTCTTTGTGTATGTTCCCCAAACATGGCATTGGCCTTTTACAACAAAATGTCACCATTCTTATGAAAATGTCAAGTGAAATTATTTAATTTTTTTTGAACTCTGAATTAGTTGACTATTCCTTTTGGCAAGGAATCAATGGGGCTGTCCAAGATTAATGTAGATAAAGTCATTTGTAGAAGCTTTTCCAACATTCTGCCTGCTTTCAGACTCCACCTATGAAGCTACTTTCCCTTCAGCTCAGTCCCCAGCACCGGCCTTTAGAAAACAAAGGCAGACGAGGAATTTACTGTACAAATACAGCTGGAGATAAACATAAGAAAAACATTGATTTTTGTAGGGTGTGGGATCTTCTTGTATCATATTCTTTGTTCAAAGTGAAGTGAACAAACAAACTTTATGGAAATAAACAAATCACCGATATCCCCATATTACAGGAAAAAGTTCAGATACTGCTAATTATGGAATATTTTACCAAGTATTAACATGAATAAGTACATTGTTTCCAAGTGTATATGTAAGATTAGATTTCAAGCACTCCGTCTGGATTTTAAGGTGGAATAATGCTGTTTTGAGACTGTTTCCTTACCATGGAAGGCAAATTTAGTGTCTCTTAATTCTGGTGGCATCTGTTCTGCTTAAATCAGTTTAATTTCTCAGGCACTGAGTAATTTGCACCAGCCTTCTATAAGAATAAGAAATGAAGAAAGAGGAGTAAGATGAACAGAGGAGAGTTCAAGGCAACAATTTATCAAAGTACAGGTGAAACTATCTCACTTTGTAATCATATAAACCCCTCATATAAATACACATGTGAAGAGAGTGGGGGAAGAGAGAGCTATTAAAGACCAAGAGTCAATTTACACTCCCTCCTCTCTCCATTTTACTTCACTCTTCCTTCCACTAAAATAAATTATTCTTGATAGAAATTTTTATTCTTGTCGACTAACCCCTTGCATACATCACAAGAGACCCCCACAGTGAATCAAGGAAAACATAATCTCAACAGAAGCACCTCAGTGCAGAGTGTTATGGGCATGTGAATATTTGAGATGACTTCTCCATGAGTTTATAAGATTGTGTTAGTAGCAGATCAAGCACTGACAAGGAGTCATAATAAAGCAAGTGTTCTGTCACTGCCTGGGAAATCTACAAGAAATGGATACTTTGCCCTGGACAAAATGAAGACACAGATTATTTGTCTTATTTTATGTCCGTATGTTTTTGAGGAATGCAATTAGTATGGAATTCATGTCTTTCCATGCTTAAAACAGACCATCTGTGTCTATCATATCTTTATGCATGCCACTCTCAAAGCAGGAGAAACATATAAAAGCCTTGTAAAAGCTCATCTCTAAGACAAACCGAATAAAACAAGCGCTTCATAACGCGACAGAATGTTTTCCTGGAGGTCACTAAATCTACACATGCAGGAGGCAAAGCCTGGAATTGTAGCATCTAGTTGAGCATGCAACTAAGAGAACAGATAGACTAAGACAAGCTGCCTTTTACTTCCTGCATTGTGCAGTGTTTGAAACATAGCCTCCAGGTCTTCAGATCCACCACTGGGAAATGTAATGTATTCTTTCTGATGTTGAAAGTGATCTAAGGTGGTTCATAATTTGCTTAAGTGTAGTTAGTAGGTGATTGGTAGACTTAGGGTTTGGTTCTGTGACCTGTCCTTGTCATATAATGCCTGAGACATGTCCTGTCATGTTATGCCTAACACATTACATGACAGCATTTCTCAGTAGCTTTGAGCAGGTTGCTGTTTTTGTTTTTAAAAGACACCATATATTTTTTATAGACTTTTGTAGGTGAATTCTCTGCTTTGGGAATTTTTGTTGTGTCAATAAAACTCAAAGCCATCCTGAGTTAAGGCAGAGCCCTAAGAAATTTCAACTAAGTACTAAATTTTGAAGTTGTCTGAGAAAAGGCAGTGATGTCATATCAACTATTTGAGGGAAGCCTGTTCATTTTTAATGACAGTTACAGAGATAATAAAATAATGGGCTGTGTGTGCATGGGTACTTAAGAAAAAAAAACTTCAGAATACCACTTGTCAAAGTATATTCTTTCAAAACTGTAATGAAATCAATGGTCATTGAATCAAAATGTCATAAATTTTAACTTATATATATGCTTATATAATAATTAAATATATCTTCTTTTTTGGTAGGTTTGAAAAATGATCTAAAACTCTACGTGTCTTTGTTTGTGTGTGGTTTAAACACACTGTGTATCACGTATGTAAATGCACTGTTGTATCCTAAGGACCATAGGCAGAATTTTCCTTTTTGTTGTACATAGTTCTTTGTAATTGTAATCAATAGATGTGTTTCTTATATCTAATACTATGTGTACATAGTGTTGGTATGTTTATACTTGTCTACCTCTTGTCCCAAAACTATGCTGATATCTTTTTTGTCTTTAGTCCCCGGTTCTTCTACCCTGCATATGTTTGAATGCAAGAATCTTTCAGCCTCTAACACAGCTATTAAATTATAATGCTGACCAGATCTCAGTTTTTGAGAGTGCCTGCGTTGGAGTTCAGAATAGCAGGAATTTGCTGGATCCCTGTGGCTGGCTCACGGTGTGTTTGGGAGGGGTAGGTAGATTGACAGGAGTGAGTGCTGTGGCGAATGTCCAGAGGGAGCGGCCCTTCTCTTAGGTGAAGAAAGGAGATGAGAAACTAGTGATTAGCTGTGGCACTGGGTGGGTTTATGAATCCCCTTTCTTTGTTTTGTTTGTAGCCAGTTTCTGCGTAAACCTGGAGCAAGAAATCTTGGGCATGTGGCAGAGCTGTGCCATGTGGGCAGAGGGACAAAAGCAGAATCCAGAACATTGTTGTATCAGTTGAGGAACCTGTGCCCTAATGGTGATGCTTGCATACGCCAGGGTCTAAAGAGTGTGAATCAAAAGAAAAACTCAACCATTTCACATCTAAGAATTACTCGTTAGCTATTTGACACTTTAAAACCTAAAACTGTAAGTCAGCACTTATTTTGCTACTGAAATTAAATACTTAACATAGTTTACCATTGCTGCATGGTATCTAATACTGTTTTAGCTCCTTAGAATAATCCTGAGGTTTAGTTATTTTTTTTCTCCACATTATAGACAAGTCGAGTGAACAGCAGAGGTGACATTTTAGGCTTATCATTGTTGTGATAAAACACCATGACCAAAACAACTTAGAGAGGAAATGACTTATTTTGCTTATATTTCCATATCGTGATCCATCACTGAAGGAAATCAGGATAAAAGCTCAAACAGGGCAAGAACTTAAAGCCAGAAATTGAAGCAGAGGTCATGGAGGGGTGTTGCTTGCTGGCTTGCTCCCCATGACGTTTTCAGCTTGGTTTGTGATAGTACCCAGGACTAATAGCCCAGGGATGGCACCACCCATGATCTCTAAAATCTTGCTTGCAGCCTGATTTTTTTAACTTAATATTTTTATTGATTATTTGCAAATTTCACAAAATGCACCCCAATCACATTCACTTCCCAGTTCTCCCAGGTCCACTTCCCCTTATCACCAACCCCAAAACAAAAGAAGAAAAAAAAGTTAAAAAAAAATACCTAGTCCAATTTGCATTGCTCATATTCCTACTGGAGCATGGTCAAGTTCCCAGTGGCCAGCCCGTTAAAGATAACTGAATCCTTTCCTTACTCCACCCCCAACAGATGCCATGAACTGTGAAGAGCGAAACTTCATCATCCTTATCACAATTTTTAAGGGTCCTCTTCAATAGCTTTATAGACTGTCTCTTTGTTGGGGGCTGGTGAAAGTGGGGGTAGAAGTGCATGGCTGTGATAGAAGCTGGCACCTGTCATCATGAAGGAGCTTTGAGGAGCCTCAGAGGCCCACGGAAGCTGTGAGGGGAGGACGAGGTGGTGGCAAAGGAGTTTGAAGAGCCCATAGTGTCCACAATAAAACTAGAGATGGGCAGGTTCATGGGAAGAGGATTTTGAAAAGTGGACTAAAGAAATTAGAAGGAAAGATGGATAAACAGAGCCAGATGAACAGGGGAAAATGGCGAAACTATAGATGCTGTAGCCAGAAACCAAGTGGAAGTCCATGATCCATGCAGCTGGTGACTATAAAGGCAGCGGAGTTTCTTTTGTAAAGGTATGGATGACTGCAGACTCACAGTTGAGAATGAGAGACATAGAAAGCTTCTGTTGCAGCCTAGGTTTAAGGCCACATTTTATCAATTGAAGCTTCCTCATCTGGCAGAAAGAGTAGAGACTCTTTATTCATTGGGAGTTGCTTGATTTTTGCTTTAAGAGTTCCCTGTGCATTCCTTCTGCAATGTGCACTTGATGAGTACTCTTTGAAATAAATATTTTATATTTATGAATAAACATTTATAACTAAACAGTGCATGCAATTAATGTTACAAAGACCAACTCTGGTGACCTGCACTATGAAAACTATGAATAATTTTGCAGAAAATACATTTTATGCATTATTTTGAACCTTTAAAATAACTGGCACTAATAAGTATAGTTTATGTTTTATCTCTTGGTCTTCAGTATATATGAACATCCCTTCTTATACATACTGATCTGCTTGCTACTCTGAAAATAAAGGGCTATTAAAGCAAAATAAATTGCATATGAAAGAAACAGAAGACAGAAGAATGAAGTGAAAGAAGAGGTAAAAGTAAACCCACAGAACCATGTGGTAAAAACCAAAAAAGCAAGACATAAATTCACATCAAAACATTTTCAGATGTTTGCCTGATGGTGAGATGGTCAGATATATCTGTTCTTCCAAATTACATTTTTTTTTGAGTCTTAGTTCTAATGAGGGTCAGAAAAACTGCTTTTCTCTTAGCCGTCATCTCCTTGAGGGAGACTTCTGTGGTCTTCATGGGTAAAAAATGAGAATCAGGGAAGAGAGTATAGAGGCAATGTCAAGGGACTCCAATTGCTGTAAACTTGGCAAACCATAACTGGGAAAACAAAACCAAACATACAGTCCAAAGCTCAGGGTTAATTTTGTTGTCTGTCTCTTACTTCAGCCTTTGAAATGTTTGTTTTTTAGCTTTCAAATTATGTGAGTGAAAAAAGAACTAGAACCAGGCATGATGGCACATGCCTTTAATCCATGGCAGAAACAAAGACACACACACACACACACACACACACACACACACACACACGACAGGTTGGGGGGGCAGAGATATCTCTGCCAGTTCCAGCCTAGCCTGGTCTACAAAGAAAGTGTATTCCTGGACAGTCAGGGGTTTATAAAGAGATCCCCATCTGTGGGAAGTCCTGTCTATGTGTTGCTTTTATTGATTAACGAATAAAGAAACTGCTTTGGCCTGTGATAGGGTAGAATAGAGCTAGGTGGGGAAGACTAAACTGAATGTTGGGAGGAGGAAGGCAGGGTCAGAGGGATACCACGTAGCCACTGCCAGGGACAGACAAGTTGGAACCTTTCCAGTAAGCCACAGCCATGTGGCAATACACAGATTAATAGAAATGGGTTAAATTAATATGCAAGAGTTAGCCAATGAGAAGCTATAGGTAATAGGCTAAGTGGTGATTTAAATAATACAATTTCTGTGTGGTTATTTAGGGGCTGAACATCTAGGAACAAACAAGTAGCCTCCAACAACACCCATAGAAACTTACCTTTCAATGTGACAGAGTTTAGAAACATCATTCCTTCAGAACACTAAGCAAAATTATTAATAGAGGAACAAAATAGCTCTTACCTTAAATAAAATTCCTTTTCCTTTCTAAGTGTCAGATGTTTTCAGAAAATTAAAATCTTGTGAATATAAGTCTCCAAAACTGTTTTAAAGTCTATTTCCATATCTTTCCTTGACACAACATAACTTGAATATCAATGTTTTCCTTGGTCGCCTATGTTAAAAGTGTCCCAAATAATTTCTAAGTTTCTCAGAACTAATGGTGTAGGAACTCCCCTTCTTTTGTTCCAATGTCCCTGGCAGGCTCTTGAGAGGAGAAATAGCAGCATTTTTATGCATATTGTTTCTGTCTGTGCACACACCTACAATGACACATTGTTTATAAATTAGGGACATACTAAATATCAATTAAGTAGAGTGATTGTAATCAAAGGTATACAAATATGGCTTCTCCCTCCTCTTTCTTCTTTTCCTTGTTCTTTCCCTTCCACTCCTCTCTTCCTCCTATCCAATTCCTTTCCTTCTATCCCCTCTCTCTCATTCCTTCTCTCCTTTCTCAATCTATTCCTTCTTTCCTTTCTTTCTTCCTTTTTTTATTTTCTCTCCTTACTCCTCTGTCCCTTCTCCTCCCCCTCTCCCTCCCTCCCATCTCTGTCTCCCACCACTTTTACTCTCCCTCCTAAAGCAATCTGTCAGGCCAGGACTCTGTGATCCTGCAGGGAATCCTTTTGTTTATGTGGCACTTTCCTTCACTGAGCATATGCTCACGGTACTGTGGATACTTATCCTATTCATTTCCCACTGAGTAATGAAACCGCCATTAGCCTTATGGAAAGATTTATATATTAAAACAATGGAAATGTAGTCCAAAGGCATAAACTTTACAAACACCGTGAAAAGCTTTGCTCACAGAACACATATTCTTGAATTTGACCACAGAGTTGTGCCCCTGCTGTCTCTTTCTCCAGCCTGTAGAATGTCCCCATGTGGCAGGGACCAAGCCAACACCATGAATGCTCCAACATTGCTGTACACTAGCTCTCAAGCCCTCTCTGGTATTTATCATTTTCTGGAATGAACATGATGTGCTCCATCAGACAGACATCACTATCTCTTTCAAGGATCAAACTGGCTTTAGAAGCTCAACATGACAGAATAAGTTTTTAGCATGTTTATCGTTTCAGAAATTATTTGATCATCAAACTCTGTCTTAGTTTATGTCTACCCAATACAAACCTAGGCATGCATAGGGAGAGAGAATCTCAGTTGAGGAATAACTTCTATCAGACTGGCTTGTGGGCATCTCTATGAGGCATTTTTCTGATTTTTAATTTATGTAGGAGGGTCCAGCCCACTGTGGGTGGTATCAGCTCGAGGCCGGTGGACCAGGATGTGTACTAATGCTGGCTGAATATGAGCCAGAGAAACAAACCAGCATTCCTCCTTCGCCTCTGCTTCGTTCTTGTCTTCATGTTTTGCTAGAGTTCCTGCCTTGACTTCCCCTGTAAATGGATTTTAATCTATGAGCTGAAATAAACCTTGTCCTTCACAAGGTACATTTGGTTATGGTGGTTATCACAGCAACAGAGAATCAAATTGGGATAAACTTTAGCATTGACTCTGAAGTATACAGTCCATTCTTGAATGAAACTGGCCCTGGTGATAGTTTGTTTGTGCTGTAACAATAAAGCTTGCCTGAAGATCAGAGTGTAGAGCTAGCCACACTAGTTAGCCATAGAGGTCAGACAGTGGTGTCACCCACCTTTAATCCTAGCACTTGGGAGACAGAGGAAGAGGGTTCTCTGTGAGTTCAAGGCCATCCTGGGCTAAACGAAATTGATCCAGTCTAAAAGAGAAGCAGAACCAGGTGGTGGTAGCTCACACTTTTAAATTCCAATACTTAGGAGTCATAGACCTTTAATCCCAGCAGTAGGGAAGTAGAGACAGGAAGTGATATAGCTGGGCGGAGGGAGGAATGTAAGGCAGGAGGAGATAGAAACTCAGTGCATTCGGTCTGAGGACTTGCAGAGGCAGGATAACCATTTGATCTGAGGATTTTGTAGAGGTAAGAACTAGTGGCTGGCTGCTCTGCTTCTCTAATATTTCAACTTTCACCCCTTAATATCTGACTCCAGGCTTTCATTGTTAAGACCAATTAGAATTTACACTACAAATGGGTAAAAGGACTCTCTGAACAAATTGATTAGATCTGAATCCAGAATGACTCCAGAGACCTTCTGTCTCATCTACAATTTGTAGACAATGACTGTTGTGGCCTAGCTGTGTTTTGAGTGTGTCTTTCAATGTTTCCTGTGTTAGAATCTGTCACCAATATGACAATATGGAACATCTAAGAGACCTTAAGGACATGCCTTTGGAGGGATTGTGGGATTCTCTCATTTCTACCTGTCTTTACTGAGTTATGATCTCTTCTCATCAAATATATTTTTACCATCCTGGAACATGATGCTGTTAGGGACTCACCAAATGCTAGAACCTAGAGAGCACCTGACCTTTGATTTTAAACTTACAAGAATATAAGCTAAATTAACCTCTTCTCTTTGTAAGATAGCCTACCTCTGGTATTTTGTTTCAGTAACAAAGTAAACTGATGGTGATTATTTTATAGTGATATTTTTAAGAAAATTTGTATTAGAAAGTTATACAGAATTCTGTTCAGATATATGTTGAGTATGTTGTAGTATAATTGACATTATGTGTTATCTTTTATTATTTTTGTTTAGTTTTATTAGCATACTTTAACTTTACAAATTAATAGTTTTCATTATGAAATTTCCATACATGTATATGATGCCTTTTAACAGAAACTAAAGCTATAAGTGCTTTCCTATTCATGTAGAAACAATACTGCTTAAAAATTACTTTCTAAATGTATGTGAGGGCTCATACTTGGTGACTCATTGGGCTTACACATTTCCATTTCCATCCACAAGGTTTTCTTTTTACAGCTTCATAATTATTAGCCTGACATTTTAAAACTTCTGAGAACTAAGAATGACTCTGTCTCCAAACAAACTCTATTCAAGAGGCAGACCCCACACATCTTCATGGGAGAGACCCCACCCTCCTTTGTGGGAGAGCCTTATCTCAAGCACTAGGTTGCTCTCTAGCTCTGAGATCAGCTAATATCCAGTTCCTTCCAGCAACTAAACACAATTTCACACATTCTCCATTCTGTTAATTCCTGTGTATTTGTCCTCCCTGAAACAAAAAGATGCCCAGCTCTTCTGTGTATAGATGAGAAAGCTAACACATTATGGCTGAAAGGAGTTGCTCTGGGGTTTTATTACCATATGAGTGTTTTACTTTCTCTGCTTTGGTTTAAATGCAGCTATCTCTGTCATCCTTAATTTTACTAGACTTGGATTCTTTTTTTAATTATGAATAATTTTATTTTTCACTTTTGTTTAAATTAGGTTCACAAAACATTCTTTTTTCCCACATTTAAATTTTTATTATTGCATTATAAATAGTACCATTCAAAATTTCCACCTCCTCCGCTCCTCCCATTTCCCTCACGCTTCCCCACTCCCCCTCCCTTTTTCCCCTCCAGTCCTAAGAGAGGGCAGGTTACCCTGCCCTGTGGGAAGCTCAAGGCCCTCTCGCCTCCATCCAGGCCTAGGAAGGTGTGAATCCAAACTGACTAGGATCCCAAAAAGCCAGTACATGCAGTAGAATCAAATCCCAGTGCCATTATCATTGGCTTCTCAGTCAGTCCCCATTGTCAGTCATAGAGAGTCTGTTTCGATCACATGCTCGTTCAGTCCCAGTCCAGCTGGCCTTGGTGAGCT
>PVIU01031853.1:0-14290 GCA_004026605.1 Ondatra zibethicus
CCCTGCCCGTGGGGGCCGCCCTGCCCGTGGGGGCCGCCCTGCCCGTGGGGGCCGCCCTGCCCGTGGGGGCCGCCCTGCCCGTGGGGGCCGCCCTGCCCGTGGGGGCCGCCCTGCCCGTGGGGGCCGCCCTGCCCGTGGGGGCCGCCCTGCCCGTGGGGGCCGCCCTGCCCGTGGGGGCCGCCCTGCCCGTGGGGGCCGCGCAACCTGATACCACCAGGAAACTCCTTGGGGGGGACTCTCAAAGGCCCCAATGTCAAACAAGGTCCAGTCATTCCCAATCACTGTGGAGAACATGTCTCACCAGAAAAATTAAACAATCCATGCCTACTGTAAAAAACCATACTGTTCTGGATGATGAAATAGACCTGGAGGATGATTCAAAAACTCAGGAGGAAATAGGAAACATATTGGCAGACTTCTATGAATTATCAAGGACCAAAGTTAAGAGTACGTATAAATGACATTGTAATTGAGGTATTACTAGACACAGTGGGGACATGACTATCATTACTCCAGAATCTTGGCATCCAGATTGGCCTCTTCAAGAGGCAGATATTCAATTCCTTGGAATTGAAACCCTATCTAAAGTAAAACAAAGTAAGAGGTGGGTTGAATGCATAGGGCCAGAAGTACAGAAAGGAAGGCTGAAGCCATATGTAGCTAATATTGCAGTGAATTTATGGGGTCATGACCTATTGCAGCAATGGAATACCCAGGTTAACATTCCTGCAGTCCCAAAAACTCATGTTTCTGGGAAGGCTATTATAAGATATAAACAAAGGTCATCAGCCATTTGGAGGTACTAACAGCCTTACCCTTTAAAATGGTTAACTGAGAAACCCATATGAGTTAAACAATGGCCTTTAAGGGAAGACAAACTTCAGGCTTTAGAACAGCTGGTACAGGAGCAACTGGACACCATATTGAAGAATCAACCAGCCCTTGGAATTCTGTATTTGTTAAAAAAGAATCTGGAAAGTGGAGAATGGTGATAGATCTAAGAGCTGTCAACTAGGTTATCCAACTTAATGGCCCTCTACAATCTGGAATTCCTCTGCCTTCTCTATTACCAAAAGGATGACCTCTTATAGTTATTGATTTAAAGGATTTTTTCTTCACTATACCTTTACAAGAAAAGGATAGAGAAAAATTTGCCTTCACAGTTCCTACTTATAATTCTCAGCCTACTAGGAGATACCAATGGACCATCCTCCCACAGAGAATGCTCAGTAGTCCCACCCTGTGCCAATACTTTGTAAATCAGCAATTAGAAATAATATGAAAGCAATTTCCTAAGACTATAATTTATCATTACATGGATGATATTTTGTTATGTGATTCAAATGCAGATAATTTAGAAAAAATGATTGAAGAAGTAAAGAAAGTTTTGCCTAACTGGCGATTATAAATTGCTCCTGAAAAAATACAAAGAGGAGATTCTGTCAGTTATCTAGGTTACAAAATAGGTTCACAGAAAATTAGAACACAAAAGGCACAAATTAGGAGAGACCAATTGTGGACTCTTAATAACATGCAAAGATCATTAGGAGACATTTTCAGTCTATAACCAGCTGATAGAATAACACCTGATCTAATAGGTCATTTAAACAAAAACATAGATGGTGGCAAAGACTTAAAACAGTCCCAGATAATTAATGGCTGAAGCAGAAAGAGTTGATGGTCGTTGAGAAATTACAGGAGGTACATGTAGATAGTGAATCCAAGTCTTAATTGTATTCTAGTCATAATGCCTTCCAGAATTTTCCCTATGGGAATTTTAATGCAGAGAGAAGATATTATCTTAGAATGGATATTTTACCACATAAACCAAGTAAAAAATTAAAAACGTATGTGGAAAAAGTCTCTGAATTATAAAAGGGAAATTGAGACTTAATCAACTAGCAGGTATAGACCCAGCAGAGATTATAGTTCCATCTACTGCTGATGAAATTACAAAATTATGGGAAGAAAATGAACCATGGCAAAGAGTTTGTGCTAATTTTTAAGGAGAAATTAACAATTATCCCCCAAATGATAGACTTAACCTTATAAAGAGAACTACTTAGTCATATTTACTATCCTCTTATGATCTAGCCACGCCTTTTCTGATACACAAGACTTGGACTCCTTAGGACAGAATGTTTATTAAAGCATTAGGATATGTTCCTTAATATTTATGCTGCTTGTAAATCTAACTTTATACTTGATATCTGTTCCTACTGTACATAGTTTTGTATTGGGTTTAGAACTCTTATTTAAAAAAAAGGGGGGAGGTGCTGTGAGAACTCCTTCAGCTCCTTCAGCCAATAGTCTTTTAAGATACTAGTCCACTTGGGTGTGGTCTCTTATACTATAAATGCAGCTGTAAAACTTGCACTCTTCCAGCTCTTGCTTCTGGCTGCTTGACTATGTTCCTGTTCCCCATTTGTGCAGAGGACTGTGATCTAGGACAGTGATCTGTGAGTCTTCCCTAAATAAGTAACCCTTTATTATACATAATTCTGAACTGCTGTGGGATTATTTTGTATCTTCCGCCATCTACTGAGAAGTCAGGTGTAATTCTGAAAGGTCTGCCTTTGTTACTTGGCCTTTATTCTTTACAGATATTAATAGTCTTTCTTTATTCTCTGTTTAGTGTTTTATGTGGTGAGGAGACTTTTTTTGATCCAGTCCATTTGGTGTTCTGTAAGCTTCTCGTCTCTTCATATGTATATCTTTTTAGGTTAGGAAAGTTTTCTTCTATGATTTTGTTGAATATATTCGTGCTTTCGAGTTGGATTTCTTATTCTATTCCTATTATCCTTAGGTTTGGTCTTTTCATGGTGTCCCATATTTCTTGGGTATTTTGTGTTAAGCTTATGTTAGATTTAATGTTTTCTTTGAGTCTGTTTCCTCTATTGTATCTTAGTGCTTGAGGTTCTCTCTTCCATCGCTTGTATTCTGTTTATGCTCACATTTGTGGTTCCTGATCATTTTCTCATAATTTCCATTTCTATAATTCCCTCGGTTTCTGTATCCTCTATTTCTATTTTGGTTTTCAAGTCTTTAATCTGTTTCATTGCTTTTTCTTAGTTGTCTTTAAGGGATTTGTTATTTTCTTCCAATTTTTGTTTGTATTTTGCTCTATTTCTTTGAGGGAATTTTTCATTTCCTCTTTAAGGGCTGCAAATAGTCTCCTGAAGTCATTTTTTAGGTCATTTTATTCTGCTTCATCCATATTTGGGTGTTCAAGTCTTGCTGTTGTAGGGTCACTAGTTTTTGTTGGTGTCTTGTTGCTTTTTGTGGTATTGAGTATGTTTTTACCTTGCCTACCCATCTTTTCCTTTTATTGGTGTAGTTGGGGCTGTGTCTCTGGTGTCCAATTTTGCAGGTGTCAGTGGATGCAAGGCTCAGATGGTTGCTCCTGCTAGTGCAGTCAGGACCACGGACCAGTCACCCCAGAAGTCACTCGGTGTTACCAGAGGTCACTCAGCAATCCTGGGATCATTTGGCCCTGCTCCCATGGAGGTTGCTTTCTTGAGGCTGCTCCCACTGACATCACCACCTTGGGCCTACTCTGGCAGAGGTTGCAGGTTTGGGCATGCTCTAGCTAAGGTCACTGGCTCAGGCCTATTCCAGCAGAGGCCACCAGTTCACGCCTGTTCCCGCAGATGTCCCTGACTGGGGTCTGCTCCCATGGAGGTCTCTGGCTCTGGCCTTGTTGAACTGCAGACCACCAGATACTGTGACATAAAGTAGTGAATCCAGGTGTCAGTGTCTGGCAGTGATGTATCTACTAGATAGACCACTACTTTCCAGTCCCAGGGTTAATGTGTTCAATAACTTTCTGTACCAGTGCCACCAGGGGTTTCTTACCCAGGTGATTTCGGAACACCATCAAAGCCTCCTCCGACCACTGGCTGCACTTCACTCCTGCAAGCTGAGTGGTGACCGCCTGGAATGGCAGCTTCCAGAACACATCCACTAGGGGCTGCACTTTCCTTATGTTGACTAGCTCATGCTTGCCATAGTCCGGCTCATACAGACACCAGCCCATTGGTCAGGATTCCTTTTAATAGCACCCTGTACCACGTATTCTCCACTTCTTTGGCAGCGTACACTTGGTCTCTCTCCACCGCTATGTGGCGCTCCTCAGACATGCTGTAGTACAGGATCATCTCTTCCATCAACACTTCCAGCTTATGGATCCCCTGCCAAGGCTGGATGACAAAATGGCCTGGGTGACAGGCCACGGGCACATACACATCCATGTGTTCCCCTGACTGGAGCGGGCAGTTCCTCCAAGGAGAACGAGCTGGTGTGGTCCAGCACAGGCTTCCTGTTGACCTCTGGGTGGCTCTTTGAGACCCTCTCCAGGGCTGCCCGGTACAGGCGTGCTGCCGTTCCTGCAGCCAGGTGAGCTGACTGCGCCAGGCACGGCGCTCAGAAACACATCTTTCTGATGCTTCCACAGGTCTGCATTTGTGATCTGCCAGTTAATGCTGCGGTGAGGATCAGGGAAGTTCTTAGGCGTGAATAAGTACACATATGTGACCCCCTTGGTTTCATCCACTTTTGTAACATTAATGCTACAGTCCACACAATTCAAAACAGACTCTCTTAACCAAAGAACAGCCTCTGGAGTCCACATGCCAATGGACTGCAGAAGATCCGCCAAGCAGCACTTTATAGCCTGAGGAGGTATGGCAAACATTTCCTGCAGGAACCAAGGGGTGATTTCTGAGTTCCAATACTTTCACGGATGTCACATTGCCATTGTCCAGAAACTGAACATCGAGTGCCTGGCTGCTGTGAACGTTCATGATCTCCACTCATAACCATTTTCCTTTGCAATGAAAGAGGCAGATCTTCCCAGAGAAGGCTAACAAGATGAAGTACTCAGAGGTCAAGTGCTTGCAATGGAGGTAGTCTTCTGTTTTATGCAGAAGGTCATTGAGCTTGTTCAGACCCTTGTATGGCATCTGGCAGAGTGTTCCGTCAGAGCAAATGTTAGTCACTTTGACATTTGTGTATATGGCATCCACTTGGAGGATGAACTTCTAGAGATTTGTCACAGATGGCCTTCAGGCAGTTGGCATTGATATTGCTATTATCTTCTCCTGAGATGTCATACAGTACCACCAGGGGTAAGTCTGACTTGTTGAGTATCTCCACAGTGAAGATCTTCCCACACGTTAATGATTCGACCACCTTCACAAGGTCAGGGTCGTCATTCAGAATCTCCATCCCTGCTAGTTTGCACTTCGTAGCTTGGAAGGACAGAGCGGAAGTATGGGTTCAGTCTGAATGCTTTATTCTTTCACCCTCAATATCTGACTCCAGGTTTTCATTGTTAAGACTAATTAGGATTACAATTAAACTTCAGATCCTACCATGGAGTATGGCTCACTTTCCTAGAAGTTGCTTCAGTGAAGCCTACTGTGAGTTGGCCGTGCTGTGGACACCTGCTGGACGGAACAGGGAAATTCAAGGTTGGGATAGAGTTCCATGACAAGGGCTTGGTGGCCATCACCAGGTTTACACAACTGGATTTGAGAATGCCAAGTGACAGGGCTTATGGTTGCTCTAAACATCCCTCTTTGAGGGCCTTTGCAATTCCTCCACTCTTGGTACTGATTTCAGTTTTGGAGAACCCATGTTTCATTGGTCAGCATCAAACCAGGAAGTGTGAGAACTTTCTCTAAGCTCTTTGATCCTTTTCTGTCATTGCCACTCAACCTGTAAAAATTGAAGAACTGGGGTCTTAGACTTGGTAACTCAGCCTTTACAACTTCACCCAAATCCTCAGGGTAAAGGTGCTGTCTCTGCCCTCAGGCAGAGCAGGTGACACTAGGGATAGGAAAGAACACCTGTCAGAGCCTTGCATGGAGGGAGCCTGAGCCAGGGGAGGAACTGTGGGATGCTGGCTCATAAGGTTGCAAGCTGCATCTTCTAGCTCTTTGGGAATATGGGGTTCTATGGGAGTCTCCAAGAACTACCCTAGGAAGACAAGACTGATCTACCACTTTTTCTTTGTGCCCTGCCTTTAATTATGGTAATATAAAGTCTATAACTCGCAACATTTAAGAACCACCAACCAGGTGTGAGGATAAAGGAGCGGCTGTAGAGTTGAGAGGAGAGGTGAGAAAGAAAATGGAGTGAAGAGGAGGCAAGAGCTTAGGCAAAGGTGAGGGGAGAGGGGAGGCTAGGGGGCAGGAGAGAGGGTCTTCAGACACCCAGCTGTGGGTGCCTCTCTACCATAAACCTCAGGCAGGTAAAAGCCTGTGGGTGACTCGAGCACCCTTGCCCAGGACACCCCAGTTGAAGGTGAGGGGAGCAGAATCGAGGCTTCTGCATCCTGCCCTATGCTCCTCCCCCACCTTGACACCTGTAGGTAGAGAAACTGTTAATTTCATAGGCTGGGGTTAATTTCATAGGTGCTACACACTTGTAGTGACCGCAGCAATACTGCCTGCATCCTGTCGTCTTCTGGCCGTTCCATCACTGGAATGTTCCTGCGCTGCTGGGCCCTCAAGGGAATGGTGTCCAAGGCCTTGAATCTCAGCTTGATCTACCAATGCAAACTTGTGTCCAGGCGACCATGTGAACCTGATGGACAGGCTTCCAACACTTGATATTTTCTTTTTCCTAAATCACTGAAATGTCAGCTTGCATCTCACATGTTGCCAAATATGTATTGGTATGTTATATATCTGTATTATACATATGCTTATACATTATGGAATGTCATTCAGGTGTAATGAAAAATGTCATTTGCAGGAAGGGAAAAAAGAACTGGAAAAATCATCACAGTGAATAAAATACTTCAGACCCAGAACTGTAAATATTGCTTATTTTCTCAATGATAAGGAACTTTGTGTTGAATGAGCGTGGTGTCTAAATGTGGGAGGATGGGAAGCCCATTAAGTTTCTCACTAAGACCCACAGATACAATAGGGATAGAATATGCCTGCCTTAGGACAGTGGTGGTGACACATCCTTTTATCTCTGTACTCGGGTAGCAGAGGCAGGAAATCTCTGAGTTTGAGGCCATCCTAGACTACAGAGTAAGTTCTAGGACAGGCAGAGCTACACAAAGAAACCCTGTCTCACAAAACAAAACCTGCTCCTGTCAGTCTGTCCCACACCCCCACACCTGTGGCCTCACCCACCCGATAATACCACCTTCCTCATCCCCACCACTGAGATCATAGCCAGTGGCTACAGTGAGAATTTCTCAGACTTTAAGCAGGTGTCTAAGTGTTCCTATTGCTGCATTGACACCATGACCATGAAGCAGGAGTTGGAAGAAATGGTTTATTTGACTTACACTTCCACAGTGTCATTGGCCTTGAAGGAAGACTGGATGAGAACCCAAACAGTGCAGGAGCCTGGAGGCAGGAGCCGATGTAGAGGCTGGCTTCTCCCACAACAATCACTAGTTAAGAAATGTCCTATGCAGCTCTCCTGGCCCTCAGAGTCTGAAAGCTAGCCCCGCCCCTTGCAGGCTGTGACACTCAGGTGATCCTGAATCTCTCACAGGGGCAGTGTGGAGAGCTGGCTGTGGTGGCACAGGTGCAGGAGAGTGGGCAGGCTGACCAACTCAGCTACCACCCAGGTCAAGATCCAGGGTTTTGAGTCGGCTCACCCCAACATCTACCTCATCTGGAACGTGAAGAGGCAGGTCTTGCAGAACCTTTAGCTGCAGGATCTCCATGACACAGGATGACAATAGGATGTCTGGAAGGGTTCCAGGGGAGGATCCGGTATTGATACCTGCTCTGGACTCCTCCAGAAGCCCCTGGCTGTTTTCTCTCTCAAAAACCTTAACCACATTACAGAGAGGTCATGTAGGCAATGTCTTTATTGTGCCCCCTTGACATCTGGGGCCAAGTCCCTTGGATGCACATAGAAGTATAGTTTGCCTCCACTGTTCTGTGAACATTAGATCCAAATGCTACACTGTATCTCTGTTAGCATTTACCAATACATTACTATCTACTTTCTCTCATTTCATAGAAGAGTTGTAAAAATGAATTTATAAGTCTCATTAAAAGGAGGGTGCAAGCTGTTGGAGGTTATTTTGAACACACTTTCTTTTAACATTTTTAATTGCAGTATGTAAACATATCCTAATGATTTAATATGACACTGTGTGTGTGTGTGTGCGTGTGCCCATGTTGTGGAGGCTGCCCATGCGTGAGCAGGTGCTAATGCACATGTGTGACTGGAGTTCAGAGTACACTATCAGGTGTCACCCTTTCATTGGCCTGGAGCTCACCAATCAGCCTAAGCTGGTTGGGTCAGCTCCTGTCTCCGCCTTCCCGGCTCTGGGATTGCAATCGTGGCATTTTATGTGGGTTTGGGGTATCAAGTTCAGGTCCCCTATGTGCAAGGCAAGAACTTCATGGACTGAGCAATCTTTCTCAGCTCTTAAGATGACTCTTGTGAAACAAAATTCTTTGCGATAATAACTTGAGCCCTGCTCCTCCAGAGAGAATCAGATTGAACTGGCGTCTGAAGTGTAATTGTTTACTTTTGTATTTCATTGTTACTGCTGGCAAGCGGTTGCCTGGTTTATTGGTCCATTATTTTGAATTAGTTTACAAAATAACAGGTCTTTTGACATTTTACGCATATCTAGCTTTAGCTGGTCCTACACCTCTCCCTAGCTCACTGCTCCTCCCCAGCTCCCTCCCCCATGCTCTTCAACCCTGTTATTCCCTTTCCACTCACATATCACATTGGTACTCTTATCCTCATGCCCTCCTTTCCCAGCCTTTTTCCTGCTTCTCAGGGGCCTCTTTCTGCTCCTCTGGCCTCCACCCACACTTGCTCCCATCTGAATACACGGGTGTAGCTAAGAAGCTAAGGTCTGTATTTGAGAGAACGCGTGCTATTTCTTTCTGAGCCTGGGTCACCTCACATAGTATTTTCTATTTCTAGCTGTCAGTTTCTGCTGCAGCAGCAGTCTGCCTCTGCCGCCAGAGCAGCCACATCACCGCCTGTCTCCAGGTGCCTTTCCAGCTCAGTTATGTGACATGTGCACCCCTTAAAAGTGCCCACCAGTGCATAGCTCACACTCTCGTCCCTTGTCTCTTACCTCTTACTCCTCTCTTTGCCTCCTCTTTTCTCTCTTGTCTCTTCTTTCCTCTCTTGCCTTTTTCCCCTCTTGCCTCTTCTTCCCCTTGTCTCTTTGTCTAACTTCCTCTCTCATGTCCTCACTCCAAGACAACCTTTCCCTCTCCTCCTTCCCCAATAACCTCTTGCACTGACTTTGTTGCACATGGCATGTTGGCTTAGTGGCAGGACCTGCTGAAAGGTACCCACTTCACCTTTTTAAAAATCATTACTGTTATGATTCAGCCACAATATGTCTGACACTTCCGGGTTCCAGGACCATGCATGTGCAGACAAGCCCTGATGTGTGATCCATGTGTAGCATGGTTCCATCACCTATGTATGACGCAGCTCTGTGAGTCCTTGAGCACATGTGTGAGCTGTCATCTGTGTATGATGTAACCACATCATCCCCCTGTGTGCATGCGCTAGGCAGCCCTTAAAAGCTGGACACGCCATCTTCAGCTCTTTCTCTCTCTGCACACCAACCTCACCAGGCCTATACACCCCCACCAATAAACTCCTAAGCGGGTTTGTTGCGTGTTCCATGTTTCCTTCTCACTCGCACCAGGTAATTTCATTGGTGCTGAAACCTGGAAGGCTCTCCTGCCCCTCTCCAGGGGTCGTGATCTGGAACCAGGCATTTTTTCCACAACAACCACATGTTCCATCTGCCTGAGTGCGACCTCTACTCACACCACCAGCTTCAGTTGGAGAGTTTCCTCATTCTGGTCAGCTTAACCATTTCTCTGAACCTGAGGAATTGACCATTGAGCTCCCAGCAATCTTCTGGTGTTCCTAGAAATGGGAGAACAGCCCCCCAACCATGGCCTTCATGGCTACAGTTGAGCCCTTCACTGACATTCATCTCTGAAATGCTTCCCTTAACTAAAAACCTAATTGGACAACCCAGGGTTGCCCAGCTGCTTCAGATTTTTCTTTCTTTTCTTTTGAACCACTTGTTAGTGGTCCCTGCTGTGAGAGATCATTCGGAGCGGCCTCTAAGCCTCTCTGGCTTCTGAGTCACCCAGACTGGAGCTAGTCAGGCTTTGACAACCCGCCTGTAGAAAGAGGACGCTCTTCTACAGCCCTGCGGTGTTTGTCACCATTTCACACCCCACCTATAGAGAGGAGATGTCCCCCTATAAGCCTTGTGGTGTTGCCGTTTTCATGGTTTCAGCTATGGGTAGCAAACCATCCAAGACCATCAATCCAACCTCCCCCGTGAAATGCCTTTTAGAGGCCCTAAAACCCCAGGCCTTAATGCTCTGCTTACAGATTCTCACACTTGTCCATCTTTGTTCAAAAAATGGCCTTGTTACAATATAGATAATATTTAAAGTGGCCACCTAATGGCACCTTTGATCCCGATATTCTACAGGAGCTTTCTAACTACTGTCAGTGCACAGGCAAATGGAAGGAGTGTCCTTATATCCAAGCCTTTCACTATCTAAGCTCTAACATTCAGCCCTTTGTCCTTGGAAGCTGTTTGCCTGCTCACAGGTTCCTGGCTATGACATCTGAGCCAGAAGAACACTCCACTTCTGCTCTGGCCCCAGCTAAAGAACCCCCGCTCATCTTTCATGGTATCTATATGATCCTATCTAATGACCTACTTCCTGAGGAGCACAGGTGAGTTTGGGAGCAGGCCAGACTACATGCAGATGAAATTCACCAAACACATACAACACACCTCTTGGGGGCAGAGGCAGACCTCAAGCAGGAACCACGCTGGGATTATAATACCCCAGGTGGAATTTTAGCTAGGGACTTGTTTTTGACTTGCCTCCTGGCAGGTTTCCGTAAGGCTGCCCTCAAGCCAGTAAAATATAATAAACTCTCAGAAGTCATTCAAGATATGAAGGAAAATCCTGCATTTTTGGAATGCCTCATTAAAGCTCCCTTATAATATATTAACTTAGATCCAGAAACCATGGAAAGCAGACAGTTACTCATGACTCATTTTTTTTCTCAGTACCCTGACATTAAGTCTAAACTTACACTTTTGGAGAAAGGCCCCTTGACCCCACAGGCATAAGTCTTAGAGTTGGCTTTTAGGATGTACCATGCAAGGAATGACAAAGTCTGCAACCACCACTGTCACGTGCTAGCCACAGCCCTCCGACCAGCCGAGGCAACAGACCACCGAATCCATGCTGTCCCTCCTACTCCCTTGCCCCCTGGGGCTTGAGAACTGCCAGGCCCATATTTCAAATGTGGCAAAACTGGTTACTGGGCCCGAGCATGCCCTAATCCTCATCTTGGTCCTGTGAGACCTTGACCAAGTAGCCATAGGGAAGCACATTGTGCAGTCGATTGTCCTCATGCACATAGTGGCATGGAGACATCAAACCCAAAAAATTCCCAAGTTGACCTTCTAGGTCTGGCTATGGACAAGTGAGGCTGCCCGGGCTCCTTTGACCCAACCACAACTGTCATCTGTAACACGGAGCCATGGGTCAACATCACAGTATCAGGACAGCCCATCTTCTTTCTCTTGGACACTGGAGCCACATACTCGATACTAAGGGAATTCTAGGGGCCTACCTCTCCTTCTAGTTTCCCTATTGTCGGGGTAAGGGGATAGCCTTATCTACCTCAGCAGACCCCACCACTTAACTGTGTTTTAGGGGTATTTATCTCTCTAATTCATTTTTAGTCATGCCAACCTACCCAGTACCTCTTATGGGAAGAGATTTTTTAGTAAAAGAAGGAGCTTCCATTTCGTTTGCTCCTTCCATTCACCTTGCCCCAGACTCACCAACAACTCCCCTCCTCCTCCTTCTAGCCTCCCAACCTCCCAGCTCCAATGTGTCTTTTCCTCTACCAGCCTCTCAGATGGACCCCCAAGTCTGGGACACCCAAAATCCCTCTGTTGCTAAACACCATTCCCCCGTCGTTATCCAATTACAAGATCCTCCTCACTACATTACCCAAGCCCAGAACCCCCTCTCTCTTCAGAGCCTTAGGGGACTTAAGCCTATTATCTCTGACCTTCTAAGAGAAAAGCTACTTCACCCCACCTCTTCTCCCTTTAACACTCCTCTACTTGCTGTTTAAAAACCCTAACAAAACCTATTGCCTGATTCAAGACCTCCAGCTCAGTAACTCAGCAGTGGTCCCTCTTGATCCTGTAGTGCCTAATTCTTACACACTTCTTTCCACTATCCCCCCAGGAACCTCCAACTTCTCAGTTCTAGAACTTAAGAATGTTTTTTTCCCTATTCTTCTTGGCTCTCAATCTCAAAATATCTTTGCCTTCACCTGGACTGACCCTGACACTCACCTCTCCACACAGCTCACCTGGACCGTCCTTCCCCAGGGATTCCAGGACAGCCCACACCTGTGTGGCCAGGCTTTAGCTGCTGATCTGCTCTCACTGTCTCTCCCTAAGCCTAAACTCATACAGGATGTAGATGATATTTTACTTTGCAGTCCATCCTAGGAGATCAACAAAACTGATACCTCCGCTCTTTTAAATTTTCTGTACAAAAAGGGCTATAGAGTCTCACCTTCTAAGGTCCATCTGTCTACCTCACAGGTCATTTACTTGGGATTAACTATTACCCCAACCCAAAAAGCTATTACTCTAGACAGAAAAAAGATAATTCAGTCTCTTGCAGGTCTTTTTACAAAATAAGAGGTTGTATCATTCCTAAGAATAGCTGGCTTCCTGCATTCCTGGATCCCCTCTTTGTCTCTCCTCGCCCACCCCTTATACAAGGCAGCTCTTGGTTCTTTGCACGAGCCCCTTCTCCATTCCTAAACCCTTCCAGAGACACCAGCAAGCCCTTATCCAGGCCCCAGCTCTTCATCTCCCAGATTTAACTCGTCCCTTCTCCTCTATGTAACAGAGAAGGAGGGATATGCCCTTGGGGTCCTAGGACATCAGCTAGGACCTTCTTTTGCACCTGTAGCATACATGTCAAAGAAGCTGGACTTCACCACTCAGGGCTGGGCATCCTGTATACGCACTTCAGTGGCCACTGAGCTTTTTAATCGTGAGTCAAAGAAACTAACCTTTGGATCATCCACCATTATCTTCTGCCACCATAATGTGTCCCGTCTCTTAACTTACAAATGTTTACAAAGCTTACCCCCTTCCCAAGTTCTTTCCCTCCAGGTGGCACTAGTAGAAGATGCCACACTCACTTTCCAATGCTGCCCACCCCTTAATATCTCAAATCTCCTACCTGAACCTAACATTAATTATTCCCCATCTCATTCCTGCATAGAAACCTTAGAGGATCTACTGCCCCACCCCTCACATATACAGGAGGGCATGTGGTCCCAGGTCACTTATACATGGTACACAGATGGCAGCTCCTTTCTATGTGAAGGGACCCGGAGAGCAGGCTATGCCATAGTGTCAGATACCAGGGTGGTGGAGGCATAGGCACTCCCTGCCCTCACCACTAATCAGCAGGCTGAATTAATAGCCCTTACCCGTGCCTTCCAGTTAGCAATGGGACAATTTTAAATGTTTACACGGACTCCAAATATGCCTTTTATATCCTACTGTCCCACACAGCTATCTGGAAGAAACGTGGACTTCTTATGATGAAAGGAGGATCCATAACTAACTCAGGTTATATCACTTACTTGTTAAAAGCCTCCCATCTCCTCAAAGCTATAGGAATTATTCACTGTCGGTCTCATCAGACCAACAGTTCCATTATTTCCAAGGGAAATAACTGGGCTAACCAAGCAGTGAAAACAGCAGAATTCTAGAGCCCAAATCTAACTCATTCACCTTAGGGGGTTCATACAGTACAGCCCGCATTCTCGCAGACACCCCTGACACTTGGCAAATTCTGTTCTACCCACATCAGCTCTTTCATCCTAACAGCAAAGCTCTGTTTCACTTTGTCAATGCTCACCTCCCACCCACCCCTGAGGACTAGAGTTCTTCAGAGCTATCACTGCCTCTTGTCAAATCTGTCAAAAGTCAGATCCCAAGACCAAATATCATAGCTTCCCTTTTCCCACCCACCAGGCCAGGGGCTCCCTTCCAGGAACTGACTGGCAGCTGGATTTTACTCATATGCCCATGGTCAGAAGAGTTAAATATCTCCTGGTCTTGGTGGACACCATGTCTGGGTGGATTGAAGCATTCCCCACCACTAACAAGAGGGCTCAGACAGTTTCTGATGTTCTTCTCTGAGAAATCATCCCCCAGTATGGAATCCAA
>PVIU01031854.1:0-13781 GCA_004026605.1 Ondatra zibethicus
ATGGCCATAACTTCTAATAAATGTGTGATTACTAAATCAGCTTTTTCTGAGCTTAAAGCAGTTGCCCACTGAAAGCCTGAATAAGTATCAATGGTGTGATGTACATATTTTACTTTTCCAAATTCTGCAAAGTGGAACACATCCATCTGCCAGATTTCATTCCTTTGATTACCCTTCGGGTTGGTCCCTGCAGTGTTTGGTTATATAAAGAGCAAGTAGGGCATCTCTTTATAATCTCCTTAGCTTGTTGCCATGTAATGGAAAACTCTTTCTTTAAACCTTTGCTATTGACGTGATTTTTTTTATGAAATTCTGAGGCCTGCAACACGCTTCCAATCAATAATTGATCAATTTCTGCATTACCTTGTGCTAGAGGACCTGGAAGACCCATATAGGATCAGATGTGTGGTATGTACATCAGACAAAGCCTATTCCTGATTATGTCTTGTACCTGTATAAACAATGAAGTCAATTCTGTATCATCTGGTATAAATTCAGCGGTTTCAATATGCAAGATAACTCTTTCTGCATATTGTGAATCTGTAACTATATTAAGAGGTTCTTTAAAATCCCTTAGCACCGTAAGAATGGCATAGAATTCTGCCTTCTGGACAGAAGTATAAGGGCTTTGTTCCACCTTACTCAATTCGTCTGATTTGTAACCTGCCTTCCCTGATTTATTAGCATCAGTATAAAATGTACAGGCTCCAGTTATTGGAGCATCCCACACAATTTGAGGAAGAATCCAAGAAGTTCTCTTTATAAGGTTAAGTCTACCACTTTTGGGATAGTTGCTATTAATTTCTCCCAGAAAATTAGCACAAGCCCTTTGTCATGATTCATTGTCTTCCCATAACCTTTTTATTTCATCAGTAGTGAAAGGCACTATAATTTCTGGTGGGGCTATACCTGCTAGTTGACAAAGTCTCAGTTTACCTTTTATAATTAAATCAGAGACCTTTTCTACATAAGTTTTTAATTTTTTACTTGGTTTGTGTGGTAAAAAGATCCATTCTAAAATAATATCTTCCCTCTGCATTAAAATTCCTGTAGGAGAAATTCTGAAAGCCATTTTAAAGGTAGGGCTGTTGGTACCTCTAAAAGTTTGTTAGTTGCTTTATGTTCTTGTACAGCCTGAATGGCTGGTGACCTTTGTGCATAGTACATTATTACATCCTTCCCAGAATTATGAGTTCTTAGGACTGCAAAAATGTTAATCTGGGTATTCCATAGCAGGTCACAGCCCCATACATTTATTGCAATATCAGCTACATATGGCCTTAGCTTTCCTCTTTGACCTTCTGGCCCAATACAGTCAACCCATCCCATGCTTTGTTTAACTCGAGATATGGTCCCAATTCCTAGTAATTGAACATCTGCCTCTTGAAGAGGCCAATTTGGATGCCACGATTTTGGAGTGATGATACTCATATCTGCTCCTGTGTCTATCAAGGCAATAATCACAATTCCATTTATACACACTCTCAGCTTTGGTCTCTGATCATTTATAGGCGTTTGACAAAATATATGCTTCTTATTTCCTATTTGAATTTCTGACTTATCCTCCAAATTTGAGCCATCATTTAGTACCTTATGATCTTGCACAGAAGGTTCTAGAGCTTTTAATTTTCCTGGTGTGACATGTCCTCCATGGTTACTGGAAATTACGGGGCCACTTTTGGCTTGGGGGCCTGCGAGAGGCCCCTCAAGGAGTTTCCTGATGGTATCGGGTTGCCTTATCTGTCTGTTGTTGATCTGCATTCATTGGTCCAGTGTCGTCCTTTACCACACCTCCTACATATACCTGAAGGCCGAGGTTTCCTATTCCTGCCATTCCCAGATGAAGTGTTATTCCTAGAAATTCCTTGCCTGCAATCCCTTTTCAGGTGTCCTAATTTACCACAATTAAAACATTTTGCAGGTTGATGTCCCTTCATCACTTTGGAAATCGCTTTTCCTACCCAAGATTCGTCATCATAGTTAAAGGTCTGAAAATTCATGGTATGCTGAATCCATTCATCTATAGGTACTGATCTAGACCTTAAAGGCCCAATTATCT
The DNA here is from genome assembly GCA_004026605.1 of Ondatra zibethicus. Lineage (NCBI taxonomy): Eukaryota > Metazoa > Chordata > Mammalia > Rodentia > Cricetidae > Ondatra > Ondatra zibethicus. Next base: position 2,060 of record PVIU01031854.1, read on the forward strand.
TCTTACAGTCTAAGTTTGCATTTTCAAAAACCAGCGATTCAAGAATTAGTCATCTAGCTTCTGGGTCTGTTACTCCTATGTTCAGAGCCTTAATTAATCTTTGCAAAAAGTCAGTATAGGGTTCTCCCTGTCCCTGCCTAACCCTGGTATATGACTCTACTTTTTCTCTGGTTCTGGTATTCTATCCCAGGCATTCAAGGCTGCTTTGTGGCATAGAGACAATGCTTCTTCATCATAAAGAGCTTGGACCTGTGGATCAGCATAAGCTCCTACACCAAGAATTTGATCCTGGGAAATCTCCACGCCTTTTGCCCTTCCTTGCTGTTCCATATGTTTGGACTCTTCTCTGAAATAAACTCCAAACATCAAGGAAGGTCCATCTTCTAACACTAATAATGCTAACTGGGAGAAATCATGGGGCATAGCCCTGACACTAGAAGCCCAAGTCCTTATCATTTCCTTAACAAATGTAGAGTGCAAGCCATAAGAAACGATGGCGTGCTTAATTTCTTTCAGATCATTCAGTCCTATCGGCATCCATCTACCTTCTTTGGCTCTCTTTGAGCCTTTAGAAGTTGATGCTTTGTCAGAATAAATTACAGGGTATGTCGCTAAAACCCTGGGTAAACCAGTTCTGACAGCTGGTGGCGGCATTGTATCCTGCCCTTGTGTCTTCTCACCCAGTTCATCAGCTCCAATAATTTCCTCAATCATTTCAAATCTCTTAATCATTGTCTCATGTAAGGCCTGAATCTCCTGACCTGCAAAGGATTCTAGTGATTTTCCTATGGTATTAATTTTCTGGTCCCCATTCTGTACCTGTGATTCCAAGGTCTTATTGTTTCCTTTCAAAGATAACATCTCCTCCTTGAACTACCCCCAGATATCGTGTAAGTTGCCATCCTGGAGGTATATTCTGTCTGTTACCTTATCAAAACTCTGTGATAACTTCTGAAAGTCAAATTAAACAGCCTGGACTCTCTCAGGTAAGTTCCTAGTACCCTGACATGACATACCTAGATATGGAGTCAATTTTGTCTATCATGGTATTAATCCTATCAATTAATGTCATATACTTTCATAATGATGTAATATGGAGAAGAAAACTGAAACCTAATAACCAGTAAATTGAGGTACCTCCAAGGTCATAGAGGCCTCGTGTGATTTCAGCAAAAACCATGGCTAGAGTCCCATTAAAAACAAATCCTGCCATTCTACCTGTTTAACCAGCAGATGGCACTGTTTCCAAGTCGTGACCGAAATCAATGGAATGGTGTCAGGATAGATCCTATGGTACATAGAGGCAGAAAAACCCAGAGTCCAGGCACAAAGAACAAAAATCCAAAGAGCTTCCAGTGGCTGATAAACAGCACAGCTCACCCCGGGTGCCCGCCCTGCTCCGACCTGATGCAGGGGGTCGTGACACAGCCACTGCAAGAATGGCCTGCTTCCGCTGGGACAAAGGGTCATAGTGCAAACGCAAACGCTGTGGCGGGAATTTCAAACAGTGCTTCCGCCAGATGTGGCAACGGCTTGAGCTCTGACTCACATTGCCCAAGCGCTGCGCTTCCAATGGGGGATTTAAAACCCACTCATAAAAGATCAAGCCAGGTGGGCAGAGACTGTCCGGGCCCGTGGATCCCAGGAGGCGTGGAGTTTTTAACTGCTGACTCCACGCACAGGCCGCGGCTGGGGGAGGGCTCGTTCCAAGCAGAGCTGGCGGCAGGAAGCTGAGCTGAAGGCAGGCAGCCGAGCCGGGGGATGGGGGTGGGTGGGTGGGGTTGGTTCTAAAACCAAACATTGGGCGCCAGATAAAGCGCAAAACAATCCCACATCAGTTTGGACTTATAATTAAAAGCGTTATTTATTTGAGGGGGAAAAACTTACAGAACACCCATCTTACATGACCAGGAAAGGAGTCTACCCAGAACTGGAGTCTGAAGCAAGAGAGTAAGAGGAGGGCTGCCGCTGCTTTTTAAAGAGAAGGAGACCATGCCCCAGTGGGCTGGTATCTCAAAGGCTATTGGCTGAAGGAGCGAAAGGAGCTCCCGCAGCACACATACATACATACACATACATGTACACACACACACGTACATACACACACACACATGCACATATACACACATACATACACGTACATACACACGTGTATACACACACACCATAAACTTTTAAAAATATTTTTAAATAAGAAAAAAGAACCAAGGAGGGTCATATTTTTGTGTGATGTATGCCAATTTCAGTGTGCACAAGTGATACCCCCACTGAATTCAAGTAATATGTATTACATGAAGAAAATAATGTTGTCTTACAGAACTATTTCTATAAAAATTAGCAGACTAAAAAATAACATACTGCACACAGGTGTCTGTGTACTTAGCAAATGCCAGCCTAACACACTGGCAGTGCTCTACACTGCTTGGTGCCTGTGGTCTCAAGTTCAAGCCTTTAATTTTCTGCCCAGGTCAGGTCCTTAAGACTACATAGACCTCTGTCTACACCTAATCTTAGAATAAACTATGCAACCACGTGTTGCCGTCACTATGAGGATTGTGTCGGACATCATTGCATTGTCTGTTGGGTTATGACTGGACAGCGATGTGTTTGTATGTCAACTTGACAAGGGGTCAATTGGGCTAATTGGCTTTTGTCTATTTGCCACAAACCTAGACATGTCTGGGAAGAGAGAATATTAACTGAGAAAATGCCGCCAAACGTTTGCCCTATAGGCAAATCTGCAGCACATTTTCTTAACTAACAATTGATGTGGGAGGGCCTAGTTCACAGGAGGCAGAGCCACGCCTGGGCAGGTAGTCGTGGGTGATATAAAAACAAGCTGAGCAATCCATAGGGAGCAAGCCAGTGAGCACCACCCCACCATGGTCTCTGCTTCAGTTCTTAGAATTACAGGTGAGCCACCAAACCTACCCAGGATTTATGTGGGGTCTAGGGATCTGAACTCCAGTCCTTGCGTTTGTGGATTGACCACTGAAACACATCCTGAGCCTCACACCTCACACAAAGTCTCCCACTGAACCTGGGGCTCACTAATTCTGCTAGTCTGACTAACCAATCAGTTCCAGAGACACCCGTCTCCCTACCCCCACCCCCCCGTGGTACTAGAACTACAGACACCACCTTGCCTAACCTTTTACATATGTTCTGGAGATCTGAACGCAGGTCCTCATTTTTACATGGCAGGTACTTTACTCATGAATCAATACCCCTAGACCCCAAGAAGACCTCTCATTGCCTTCCTAAGCTCAATTCTTGTTCACTCTGATGGTTTAATTCAGTAGTTTTTTTTTTTAAAGTCTTTTGCTAAGGCATACCGAGTTGTATTTGTTCTCTGTCACTTGTATCCAGAAAGTTCTGATAAATACATAAGCTGCTTTGACAAGACTTGCTACTTCCTAGAACAAGAAGCTCACTCTTCCTTCCTCTGATGATGAAGCACCGTTAATTTGTATGCAAATGAGATAGTGGCCTCTCCCTTATCAGCTGGACTTGATTTCGCTTTACAAAACAGAAACATACATTCCACTTTATACAAAATGTACAATACAGAGCTGCAGCCTGAAGCAAATATCTCCCTCTTTTTTTTCTCTTCCAATTGCTAAGCAAGACCTCGCTTGCTATGTAAAGGCTTTTGTAACCTTTGACATGGTTGCTTCAGATCTTTCCTCCTGGAGTGAAACTTTAGGCAGAAAGGGCTGGGTCAGAAGCACTCATCTGAAAACAAATTACCCACAGCCCACGTGATCAAAATGCAGAATGTGTCTGTCTCTGCCTGTTGGCATTCTAGAATGAGCAATTGACAGGAGATGAGTGTGTATCCATGCCAGGTCTTGGTCAGCACATCAGTACTGGGAGGGACTCTAGATTTCTGTCACAGAAGAACACAGGCTGTGAAAGCCCTGACAAGATGAAAGAGAAAGAAGGATCTTGTTGAGATGCATTGAGCTACAGGTGTAAGCTTAAGTGCCACAGTGATGCTCCCAGTGACGATGAGTGACAGATGTAAGCTTGGGTACCACAGTGATGCTCCCAGTGACGATGAGTGACAGACGTAAGCTTGGGTACCATAGTGATGCTCCCAGTGACGATGAGTGACATATGTAAGCTTGGGTACCACAGTGATGCTCCCAGTTATGGTGAGCCACAGGTGTAAGCTTGGGTACCACAGTGATGCTCCCAGTGATGGTGGGCCATGGGTGTAAGCTTGGGTACCAAAGTGATACTCCCACTGATGGTGAGCCATGGGTGTAAGCGTAGCTGCCATAGTGATGCTTCCAGTGATGGTGAGCCTAACTTTTAAAATAGCCATAATCTAGAAATATTTCTTCCTTCAGATCTGTGTTCCCTTCTTCTAAAGCCTAGCAAACTCTGAGAGAAAAACAACAGATGTTTCTATTTTCTTCTGTGTTTGTGTTATATATGTGTGGTGTCTGCGTGTGTTTTTGTGTCTGAGTGAGGGTGAATGTGCATGTGTGAAGGCCAGAGGCCACTGTCAGGTGTCCCCCCAATCACTCTCCACCTTATATTTTTGAGACAGAGTCATTCACTGAACCTGGAGCTCAAATTTGACTAGACTGGCTGACAGGTGAACTCCAGGGGTCCTCCTGTCTCCATGCATACAACTCAGCACTGGGATTAGAGACACACAGTTTGTATCTAGCTTTTTACCTGGGTTCTAGGGATCCAATTCAGGTCCTTGTGGTTATGTAGCAAGTACTTTACTGATGGAGCTTGCTCACTCCCCAGACTTGGGACCTAGCTTTTAAAACAGTTCAGAAATCTTTGTTCCTTCAGATCTCTCTTCATCATTTAGGAGTTTTATTTGAGTTGATTTGTGTTTGTGTGTGCACATACATGTGTGCACGTGTGTGTGATCCATGCATGTGAGTGTACAGGCACACACATGCATGGACCCACATGCGGAGTCCAGAGTAGAACATTGGTGCCTTTATTTCTAATGCTTTCTGCCTAATTGCCCCAAGACAACATCTCTTACTCTACTGGAAGCTTGCTATCTGGGTTAATCTTGCTGGCTAGCAAGCTCTCGGGATCTACCTGTATCCTTCATCCCACCCTGCCAAACATGTGCATGCACACACACATTTTCAGAGTTTAAAACATTGTGAGAAAAGCAACAACATCTTTTATATTTTCAATGGCTACATTCATATCCCTCCAATACACAAGACTTAACTAACATGTGAGTCATTTACTGTCATGCAGGATCTGGGGACTAAAGGCAGCTCAGAGTGCCTCATGGGTTCATGGCTAGTCATTAGTGAGGATTGTGTTACACTTTGCATGTGAAATGTGCCCCACAAGCTCATATGTTTCAACACCTAGTCCTCAGCTAGGAGCAGAGAATGAAGTGGATGGTGGAGGGCAGGCTTTGAAGGTCAGTCACAGGCTGACCTTGTTTCTGCCTTAATTCTCTGCTTCCTGATGGCTGACCTGTTGTGACTAGCTCCCTCCCAGCAACACTGCCACAAGTGTGAGCCAATCCCACCTCCATGATAGACTGAACCCTTTCAAACTGTGAGCCCAAATCAACAACAACAAAAAACCCTTCCTCCCTTGAGTTGCCCTAATTGACTGTTTACAAGAAGGAAGACTAATAGAGACAGCTCCTGGTGGGTGGTGGCTGGAAACAGGCAGGGCACTGAAGTCTCTACAGAATGTTTGCAGACTCTTACCACCATCAAATGAAGAACTCAGGGATGAGATAAAGAAAGGAGTTGGGAAGGTCATTACAAGAAAATGCCACACCCTAGGGCAGCCGTTCTCAACCTGTGGGTCATGATCCCTTTGGGGGTCATATATCAGATATACTGTATATCAGATGTTTACATTATAATTCACGGTTATTACAAAATTACAGTTATGAAGCAGCAATGAAATAATTTTATGGTTAGGGTCAGCACAGCATGAGGAACTGTATCAAAGGGTTGCAGCATTAGGAAAGTTGGGAACCATTGCTCTAGGGCAAGCAGGCTTCTAAAGGGAGGGTCTCTTTGGTGGGATTTGGGGTGGCTCATTTTATGGGAGAACCTGAAGGAAGGAAGGATTTCTCCTGAGGTGGTGGAGAAAGGGAATTCGAGGAACATGATGGAATTTTCTTGAAACAGGGTTCACTCTTTTTTCTAGTCTTTGTACAAACTTGAGTATTGTTCCTTGGAAAACATTAATCTTACTTTTCATATTATTATTACTATTATTAATCTTTATTTGATACAGGGCCTCTTTCTATAGTCCTTGCTGTTCTGGAACTTACTTTGTAAACCAAGCTTGCTTCTGCCTCCCAAGTGCTGGGATTAAAGGTATGTATACCCCATGCCTGACCACTCCATCCATTTTATATTTTGAATCAGGGTCTCTTACTAGAACCTGGAACTGACTGACTAAAGCTGTACTATCTGTCCAGTGCCCTAGAGAGCACCTGTATCCACCTTTCCAAAACTGAGATCTTTCACATGGGTGCTGGGGATTGAACCCAGGTCCTCATGTGTGTGCAGCAAGTATTTCACCCATTGAGTCCTCTCCTTGTAAGCAGAGACTGTGCTTTTCCTTCCCGGCCACCCACACCCGAATAATCACACAGAAACTATATTAATTATAACACTGTTTGGCCTATTAGCTCAGGCTTCTTAAAACTAACTCTTTCATCTGAAATTAACCCATCTCTATTAGTCCATGTATTACCACAAGGCTGTGGCCTACCACTAAGGTTCCGGAGAGTCCTTCTCCTTCGGAAGCTGCATGGCATCTCCCTGACTCTGCCTACTCTCTCTATATGTCTCTGTTTGGATTTACCACCTGGCTTTACTCTGCTAAACCATTGGCTGAAACAGCTTTATTCATCAACCAATAAAAGCAACATATATACAGAAGGACATCCCACATCATCTCCCCTTTTCTGTCTAAATAAAAAGGAAGGTTTTAGCTTTAACATAGTAAAATTACATACACCAAAACAGGTATCAAGCTAGAATTACACTTACAATATTTCTTTGTGAGTCTAAAGTTTCCTCTCTAATTTATCTTTTATTATAACTAAGGAAAACTATAACTATTTATCTTCAACCCTTCAAAGACCCCAGAAGGATATAAGTTACCTAAGTAAACAGGAACTGCATTATAAGCAATTTCCAAAGTCCTAGAATTGACAGAAACATCTCACTGCCTGGACAATCACACAAAGTTCTTCTGTAATATTAGGGCATCAATTTCTAGATTACAGGCCCATAGTAGCCAGCAGACTTTTCCATGAAGCAAGAAATTTGAAAGACTGTTTTGCCTATATTGGCAGTTTGTCAGTCACTTTCTCCTGTGTCCTGCAGAATGTCTTACAGTTTCTTCTGTGAAGCAGGAACCCTTAAGGACCATCCTGTCTTTTAGAAAGTTCAGCAGTCACTTTTCTGTGGTTCTTGCATGTCCAGTTGATATATCATACCATAAAGCAGTCCAGGTAAGAGCAGTTTTTTTGCCCAAATGTCTTGCCTTGCCCAAATATCTAGCCTTGTCACATTGAAGGCAAATTCCATAATGAGTTTCTTCAATACCCATCAACCTCTCTGAAGTAATTGGTGCTGCCAGAAACAGACATGTCTCACTGTTGAGAAAGTATAAGTTCTTAAAACATTTTAAATGCCATATTCCATAGATCTTTGAAAGGTTTAAAGAAGTATCTATCCACCTGAAATATATCTCTGTACATCTAGAAAACCTAACTAACATGACTACAAGTTTGAATATTATAGATGACTATCTATAAATTATACAATACATCATTAAATGAGTTGTATAATCATAATACCTTAAATAAGAGTAGAAATATACATATAACAAAATTGACCTTAAACTTGTATCAATAAATCAAAGCCCATACCAATGCAAAGTATTCATCTTTATATCATATCCCCCTTTAAATGAAGACAAACATTTATAAACAATCATTTTGGGAATTTGGGCATTGTTTTCTCCAAACTGCTTTCTGCTGTTTATTGGGTGAAGTATTTTTAGAGTTAATGAAGACCTTTTGGGGAATATTGTTCATCAAACTACATTAGCCTGGAAGGAATCCACAGGTTCTCATCTTCAGTGGAAACAAAAGCAGACCCTCTTTTCCAAAGCAACATATCCTTAGACCTAAATTTTAAAGTCAAGATACCTTTAGTGTGTGTGTGTGTGTGTGTGTGTGTGTGTGTGTGTGTGTGTGTTGGTTTATCTTAGCAGCCCCAGAATCAAATGTCTCTGTAAGTCAAAAAATTCAAAGAAAACACAATATACATAATCCAGACTCTGTGTATATTCCATCTTTGCTCCTTTAATCTGTGACTGTCTGTACTCTTTTATATTACTTTTACTGTCTCTATAAAGACTTTGTTTTATTTTTAAACTATTTACTTCTTTTTATAACTGTCTATACTCTTTTTCCTCTCTCTCCCAAGCCTATGTACATTTTTAAAAACACATTGTGACCCATTCAAAGCTTTATTTATTTTTTTGTCTGAATCTGTCTTTATTGCCTATCTGTAATCACTTTCTGACCAGGAGTGCCTTTTACTTTTTAATGCTAAGCAGGCATGGATAGGACCAACTCTGTGGCCCTGCCTGTTGGTTCTGCCCTGACCAACATGGCGAAGGTATGTTCACTGCCTCTGCGAGCCATGCTCATCACCCCAGCTCCAGGGATGCAGTGGGTCTTTGTCACCATTAAACAGCTAGTAACATGCTGCTCACAAGCCCATTCAAGTGCTCAACCTTCTGAAAGAGTCATACCTGTTTGTACTGCCAGCATGAACCAGGAAGCTGTCTCTCAAAGAAGCCCTGCAGTTGTTGCTGCTAATACTGAATCAGGAATCCTTCTCTTAAAAGAGCTACACCTCTGCTCACCACTAGCAAACAGAGCCTACCTGAAAAAAAAAAGCTATGCATGGCTCCCATTTTTGTGGGTCTAGAAGCCCATTTTTAAATTTTTTTCTTAAGCTTTTTTAGGTCTTATGTGGATGCATGCCCCAGACAGTGGGCACCATTTTGTAAGTGGAGACTGAGTTTTCACTTCCCGGCTGCCCAGACCTGAATAATCACACAGAAACTATATTAATTACTGCACTGTTTGGCCTATTAGCTTCTGCTTCTTATTAACCAACTCTTACATCTTAAATTATCCCATTTTGATTAATTTATGTATAGCCATGAAGTTGTTACCTACCAGTAAGGTTCCAGCGTGTCCTTCTCCTTTATAGCGTCTCCCTGACTCTGCCTACTCTCTCTATATATCCCTGTTCAGATTTGCCACCTGGCTATACTTTGCTAAGCTATTGGCTGAAACAGCTTTATTCATCAACAATAATAGCAACACATATGCAGAAGGACATCCCACACCTCCTCATCCCAGCTTTTGTTTCTTGAGATAACATCTCACTCATAGCCCAAGCTGGCCTTGAGCCAGATGTCCTCTTGCCTCAACCTCCCAAGTGCTCCCCAAGGCCTTGCCCTGCCATACCCATCTCCTCTCGGGGAAATAGTCTTATTACATATAATTATTTGTTTGGGAGGCCAGTCATGGCTCACATGTAGCGGTCACACAGTCAATTACATTGACTTTCAGGGAAAGGAACAGCATCTCCCCACATCTGGGCCTTGGTGACATTTTGAACAGTTCAGGGACACTTGGAGGCTAGTGCATGTACTCCAGAAATCTCTCATTCTACATGAGGAGGTTTCGTTTGATTCCCTCTGTGGACAATAGCCACTATTCTCCACAGCAGCGCTTCAGAAGCACAAGGAAAGCATCTTCTTGCTAGGCAGACTAGCATACGCCTATAGTCCAAGCACTTTGGAAACTGAGGCAGGAGGTGACTTCACCCCAGGTTACATAGTGAGTTCCAGGTCATCCTGGTCTACATACAGTGAGGGCACCCTATCTTGGGGGGTGGGGTGGAGCAAGGAAGCTGAAAACTTGGCGTAGTCACTAAAGCGTTAACCACATAAACATAAGGACCTAAGTTCAATCCCCAGAACCCACTTAAAGGTCACTGTGGGGCTGGAGAGATGGCTCAGTGATTAAGATCATTTGCTGGTCCTTCCAGGAGATCCTGGTTTGGTTCCCAACACCTGTACGGTGGCTCATGACCTCCCGTAGCTCTATTTTCAGGTGATCTCATGTCCTCTTCTAGCCTTCACAGAAACTGCATACATGTGGTACACAGACATGCAGCCAAAACACTCACACACATCAAAGAAAAATAATTCTCATTAAAAGTCAAGCATGGGCCAAAGACAGGTAACCCTTAGGACAAGGCGTGACAAGCTGAATTCAGTCCTTGGAAGCCACAGGTAGAAAGAGAATTAACTCCTGATGTCCACATGCCCACATATGCACACAATAAATTAACGGTTATTAAAACACCAAGCGTGGTTGTCATCAGCATCATCATTTATGCCCCGGCAATGTTTAAGCATGCGTGAGCAGCCCGTTTATGGCCATTCTCCAGTTGGTGCTCTCCTGGGCAGTCCTAGATGTCTGTGTCTTACTCAAGGTTCCAGTCTTCCATTGTGCTGTCTATCCAGCATTTTTTAGGCCTTCCTCTTTGTCTTGGTACACACTTGTAATTCCAGTGTTGGGAAATGGACACAGAAAACTCGCTGGGGTTCACTGGATGGCCAACCCATTCAACTTGGCAAGTTCCATGTCAGTGAGAGACCCTGTCTCAAAAAAAAATAACCAAGATAGATGAGAACAACACTTGAAGTTCACATCAGGCTTTCACACATGTGAGAACATGCGAACACTCACATGACATGCACACTTTCCTTTTGGCAAAGACACGAGTCACACACACAAAGTAGCAGAGAGCTTGGTCTCATTTCTGGGGGCGGGGACAGGTAGAAGAGCAGGGAGCAGAGGGGTTAAAGGTGCTTATGGAAGATGCTGGAGACACCAGGCTTAAAAGATGGTAATTGCCTCACTCAAGTTGAGAACGGGGGCTCAAGAGAAGAAAGACACGAGAATGGGTGGACAGGCAAGATCTCCAGACAGGACTCGAGTCTTAGAAGCCACCCTCTTACCTGGAGGCTCTGTACCATCTCTGCATCGATCACCCTCGCGGATGCTGCAGTCCCCATTCGTCAGATGAATAGCAATGCAGCAGCCATGCTTCCCTCTCGCCCTTGCTCTCTGCCTGCCTGACAGCTTGGATTCATCAGAGGAAGAGCTCACAAACTGCATCTGTCATTATTAAACAGGAATCGATACTGTGCGTTCTGTGGTGGAAGCGCAGGTTTGCGTAACAAGGCAGTGTTTCCTCTAAACTCTCAGGTCCGTGCCTGTTCCCCAGCTCCAGGGTATTGAGAGGCCCTGTCGGGACTGAGGCCTGGAAATGCATGCATCAACCTTGGAGATTAATACTTTGTGTGTTGTGTGTGTGTTCATATGAGTGCAGGTAAATGCATGTGCTTGGATACAAGTATATATGTTTACACATGCATGTGGAAGTCACTTGTAAACCTCAGGTATTATTCCTTGATTACTATCCACCTTGATTTTTGAGCTAAGACTCTCTTAGCTCTGGTGGCCAGTCATCAAGCTCCGTGGATCTGTCTTTACCTCCTCAATACTGGGAATATAAAATCATACCGCCATACTCAATTTTTTTTTAACATGGTATCCTAAGTTGCTTTAACTTCTAACTTAACATAG
>PVIU01031855.1:0-14282 GCA_004026605.1 Ondatra zibethicus
CGTTGCATTTCCTTCTTCTCTCCCTCCCTCCTCACTCCCTCCCTCCCTCCCTCCCTCCCTCCCTCCCTCCCTCTCTCCCTTCTTTTTTGTAGTTTTAAAATGTTTGATACCTTTTCTCCATTTTTCTTTTTATTTATTCTTCTCTCATATAATACATCCCAACTGCAACTCCCTCTCCCTCCACTCCTCCCCATCCCCCTACCTCCCTTCTCCCCCAGATCCACTGCTCCTCCATTTCTCTACAGAAAAGAGCAGGTCCCCCAGGGATATCAACTGAACAGGGTATAACAAGTTACAAGGCACAAACCCTTACATCAAGGTTGGTTAGGGTAACCCAGTAGGAGGAAAAGATCCCCAAAAGCAGACAAAAGAGATAGAGACACCCCATCTTCTGTTGTTATGAGTTCCACAGAAAAACCCAAGGTAAACAATTGCAACTTATTTGCAGAGGGCCTAGTGCAGACTCATGCAGGCTCATGATTGTTGCTTCTCTCTCTGGGCCCCTTGAGCCATGCTTAGTTGATTCTGTGAACTGTGTTCCCCTGGTATCCTAATCCCTCTGGCTCCAATGTAGGCTTCTCAGAGTATTGGCTCTTGGATGCTCAAATGAGCATTTCTTTTTCTGTTGGCTGTTCTGCTTAGCTTTAGGGAAGTCCCAGATGGGAAGAATATTTCAGAATTATTTATTTTAAGGGTGGTGTGTTGGATAGTTTTATGTCAACTTGACACAAGTTAAAGTCATCTGAGAGAAGGGAACCTCAATTAAGAAAATGCCTACAAAGATCAGGCTGTAAGGCATTTTCTTAATTGGTGATTGATTGGCGAATAGTGGTAGGTGGAGCCATCCCTGGGCTGGTTATCTTTGGTTCTGTAAGAAAGCAGGCTGAGCAAGCCATGGAGAGGAGGCCAGTGAGCATCACTCCTTCATGGCTGCTGCATCAGCCCCTGCCTCCTGGTTCTTGCCTTGAATGAGTTCACGTCCTAACTTCCTTCAGTGATGAACTAAAATATGCAAGTACATGCAAAGAAATCTTTTCCTCAACTTGATTTTGGTCATGGTGTTTCATCACAGCAATAGTAATCCTAACTAGGACAGAAGTTGGTACCTGGCATGGTGCATTGCTATGGCAGACCTGACCATGTCACCTTTGGGGGGATTGTGAAAGGACTTTGGAACTTTGGGCTAGAATGCCATTGAGTGTTGAGCTCTCAGTGAGCTATTCCGTAGGAGCCTAGAACATATGTCAAAAGCAATGTAGTTGATGGAGGCCTGGTTTATAGTTTCAAAGGGAAGTTTGAGAGTCTTTTAATGACTCTATCAGAGCCATTTTCTATTTTAGTTAAGAATCCATGGTTCTGTTAGCTGGGGCAGAATAATCAGCTGTGATTAACAAGAGACAAGAGCCAATGAAGTAAAATCTTTGCTTTACTGCGACAATTGATGATGGTCAGCTGGAACCAAGAAATTGGTGATGATTAAGAAGAGACCAGCATCATTGAAGTGAAATTCTGGGAAGTGTTTCCTGGGAGCAGCACACCAAAACTGTGTTCCAGAGATGGCTAAGGTTGTACCTTGTGCTGAAAGACAAACTTGTAGTTTAAGTACCATCACCCAGGTGGTACTGGTTTCCAAGGCATAAAGGTCATGGAGTATAGTTGAAGTTTGGTACTATGAGAGGTGGGGAGAGGCCATCGGTGAAAGCGCAGCCTCAGTGGCAGTTGAAGGCCTAGGTTTAAGGGTTTGGCACCCAGAAGAGAGGTCAGAAGAGGCTATTGGTGAAAGCACAGCCCCACTGTAGCAGTGACCCCAGCAATTTTGGAGATGCCAATACCATGGGATGACAGTTGTTTAAAAGGTCATTGCTGCTCTTCTCTCTACACTCATTTTCTGAATCTAAGGCTGAGAAGGAAGCTAGGAAAAATGTGTTTTTAACAACACCACCTGGAGTTTTTCTATGTGGATTTGATAGTCACAGATGTAGATAAAAGAGACTGCAAGCAGGATCTTGGAAAGCATACTTGCTGAGGCCATGTTAACTTTGTTGTCTGTTTTATCCCTATTTTTCTTGTTCTGGTCATTTCTCAGAAGCTTCCATCTAGAATTTTCCTCCTTAGCATTGTCGAATGGAACTCTGAAAACAAATCTAAACACGTCTTCCCAGTTAGGAAACCCTTCCGTGGGCTCAAGCCAGAATCCCCGGTGTCATAGTGTGTCATTGGAACAGGCATGGACTCATGCTTCTGTCTCTCACCAGGCAGCACTTTAATCATGTGACTACCCAAGTCCATGTGAAAGAAGCTCACTTCTAGAAACACCCAAGGACCTTTCCCCACCAGAACGCATTCAGCTGGAACTTGGTTTCTCCATGCTGTGCGCATCCTTCTCATCCCTCGTCCTGAATAGGACACTAGGCTTGGGTCTTTGACACCCGTCAGGATCAGGATACACTGACCACAGGTTCTCATCCTCTGTGGAAACAAAAGCAGAACCTCTTTTCCAAAGCAACATAGCCTTAGACCCAAATTTTGAAGTCAAGATACCTTTCAAACATATATATTGGTTTAACTTAGTAGCATGTACAATGAAATGTCTCTGTTTGATAGAACAAGACCCCCCCCAAAAAAGATCTCCATGAAGCCCCCCCAAATACTTCACCCAACAAAAAACAGAAAACAGTTTGGAGAGAACTACACCCAAATTCCCAAATATTGTTTATAAATGTTTCTTTACATTTAAAGGGGGATAGGCTATAGAGATTAATACTTTGTATTGGAATCATATGTATCTTGGTTTATTGATATAAATTGAAGGTCACTTTTGTTATTATATATTTCTGCTCTTGATTAAGTATTGTGTTTGTGCAGCTCATTTAAAATGTAATGTATAATTAAGAAATATAGATTAATAGATAATTATCTATAATAGTCAAGCTTGTAGTCCTGTTAGGTTTTCTAGATATATAGAGATATATTTTAGTTAGATAAGTATTCTCCAAATCTTTCAGAGACCTTCAGAATATGGCATTTTAAATGTTTTAAGAATTTAGGACTTTTCATAAGAATGAGACACGTTTGTTCCTAGCAGCACCAATCTACTTCAAGAGAAAGATGGACATTGAAGAGGCTCCTTATGGAGTTTGTTAGCCATTTGGGCAAGAAACTGCTCTTGCCTGGACTGCTTGATGTTATGCTGTATGAACTGGACATGCAGGGCCCACAGAAAAATGACTGCTGAACTTATCTAAAGGTGATACTGTCCTTTGGGGTTCCTGCTTCATGAAAGAGTCTGCCAGATATTCTGCAGGACACAGAAAAGGGAAATTGATGGACATTCTGCAGGACACAGACAAGGCAGAACAGATCTTCAAATTTCCTGCTTCATGGAAAAGTCTGCCGGATACTGTGGGCCTGCAGGCTGAAGATTGGATGCTCCAAGGTTGCAGAGGAACTTTGGGTGACTGTCCAGGCAGTGAGATAAGAGCTATCTAGCAATATGCTTAAGTGATTGGCAAAATAGTGATTTAGTTAATATAGTTTCTGAGTAATTATTTCGGTTCTGGGTTGCCAGAAACAAATGAATGGCCTCCTACTTCAGTAGTCCTTGGCGAGCTAATTTCTATGGTTTTGGAAGTTCTGTGTTCTATTTCATAATGATAGGACATCCATGTGTTCCCTGCTAGCCCAATGAGATATCTCTATGATGTGTTCTACTTTGCAATGACAACACAGCCATACATTCTCTGCTAGTCCAGTTGGATATCTTTGCGATGCTGATGTCTTCATTCTTTGTGAATGACTTTTTGTACATGCAAACAAAGTGCACAGATGTTTCTGAAGTCTCAAAACATGGCATTTCCCTCTGATTTTGTTTTTCCTAATGTGGCTACCATTCCTCTGTGTCTCATTTTCTACTCTTTATTTGTCTCATTGACATTTTTGTCCATGCCACACGATTCTTGTCCCCTTTAGGAATTAACACAGTTTTACATTAGTAATTAAAATTGTCATGCTGATTTCTAAATTCCAGTCTTTGATTTGATTAAAAAAGCTCTCTCCTCTCGGGCACAGAAGTGTTCCCAGCAGGGGTCTAGAGCAGAATTAAGGGTTGTCATTTTTCTGTGTCTCCTTTCTTTTACATGAGTTCTTTAGGTTGAGATAGGGAGGACTGGGAGGAGCGCTGGCTGTCACTTTGTCTACCTGTGGGATATTTCTGTTCCAATAGCAAAGCAGGTGCAATTATGATGGCTGATTCTGTGTGTCAATGTGATTAGACAATATTGACTAGCTATTTAGTGAATCCCAAGTCTAGACAGCACTGTAAAAGTCTTTTAAAGATTGGATTAACATCTTCAACAAGTTGGCTTCAAATAAGCAGGCTACCCTGCACTATGTGGGTTGAAGTCTTAAAGGCAATCATGAACGTTCTCAAGAGGAGCAGTTCTGCCTGGAGATTGTGAAACAGAAACTGGGCTTGGGTGTCAAGGCCTCAGGCTCAAGACAGAAACATTGACTTTTACCTGAACCCCCAGCCTGCTGACTTGCTCTACAGGTCTAGATTCATCTGTCTCAACCTCACAACTTTAGAATAGTTCCCCCCCCTCTCTTTAGTCACATATTGCTTATTGACGGATGCATTAGTCTATTTTATTGTGGCATGAACATCATAATATGTATTTGGACAAACTGAGATGGCCATGAAGTCACTGAACAATATAGTATTAAGAGATCTCCGTTGTGTGTACAATTGAAATGTTTCATGATGAGCTGTGCATCCTATTGGTTAATATTTTGCCATTTCTATTTCTCTGGAGAACGCTGACTAATGCCTGCCTCAGATGGTGTGTAGACACTCAGGAGAGCTGCTGGCTGCTCCGCTGGGATGCGGCAAGAAAATATTAGCATTTCTACCTACTTATAGAGTTTTATTAACAAGAAACATGAAACAATTTAGCATCACTAGTGTTTGATTGACATCAGAATCTTCCCTAGACCCATGTATCACGTGGTCACATATTTTGCGAGAAAGAGAGATGACCTGCTCTCAGAATTTACCAGTGATTCTTTGTTCCAATATTTTGCTGTTTCCCTGTGGAAGGCCAAATGTACTGATGTCTAGTATCTAATTTTATTTGTTTGGTTGCTGGGGAGTGGATCTAAAGTTTTATACGTGTGCTCTGCTACTGGATCATAGCCTCAACTCATGATATTACTATCTTAAGTTTATATAAGCCAATCCTGATAGACATATCGTTTTCATGATTTTTGCCAAGAATCTGTGAGCTGAAGTGAGTGATAATAATGCAATAAAAAACAACCCTGTGAGCATTTTTAAAAAACCTCTGGTGTGTCTCTTGTTCTTCCTGTCTAAGTAAGAGATCAGATCTACGATTGTGAAAAGAACTGACAAAAAGATTTTCTTCTTAAAATATTTATTTATTTTTATTTTATTTGCATGAGTGTTTGCCTGTATGTATGTGCACCACAAGAATGCCTGGTGCTCACAGAAGGCATAAGAGGGCATTGGGTCCATAGAACTTGGATTACAGAATATTGTGAGCTACTTTGTAGGTGTTAGAAGAAAAATCTGGGTCTTTTGTGAGGCCAGCAAATACTCTTAAAACTAAATGATCTCTCTAGCACCTCCACCTGTAACTTTCTAATGTCAGGACTAATTGGTGTATACGATTGTATTCATACCTTAATTTAAGTGTGTTTTACTGTGTAGCTCCCTTCTCCATATTCTGAAGGAAAAAGTGGAAACATTAATATCTTTGAATCTCCTTCTTTAGACTGTCTGCTTTACTGTTTGTAAAGGTGGAGAGAAGGAAGGACCATGATGGCATCAGAGTTTCCTAATGCTACATGAATACATAAGTTGTGATCTGAGAAGCTGAGAAGTAACTTGTGGATGATTCTGCTGTGGGGACAAGGTAGATATGAGCTCCAAGAAAAATACTGACTACCCAGCTACGCCCTCATGACAAAATGCCTTAAAAGAGATGAAGAACTTGAAAACATAAATTTGTAATCTTAGATTGTGTATGCAGAGGGAATTCATTATGCTACATTCAAAATGCATGCATTAATCATTTAATGCGCTTATAAATAATAACTCATTGTGAAGGGAATTGTTGTGTTCGATCCAAAGGGGGGAAAGTGCAACACACTATTTCAGTCAAACACTTCGCACATATAACCACACTTAGAAATTATGTTGTTGCCCGCTTACGGATTTCACAAACCCGATTTCTTTTTTTTCTGGGTGATTTCTCTCTAGAGTACTTGAATGGATGAGCTTCTCAAATGGCAGTACCATTGTCAGGGTTTCAATACCCTGCAATCTTTGAGCATATAATAAAGGAACGCTATGCAGCTCAAATCAAGACCCTCTTTCATTTTTCTTTGATTTACCCCTGCCAAGACTTCTAACCATACACCACTTGTTTCCATGGAGGGCACCGAGGACTCCAAAGCTGAATGACTGGAAGATGAGTCCACTCAAGCTGAGGTGAGGGTTTGACCCCATGGCCTCTAATCAGTCTGAGTTCAGCTTGCTCATTAGTCAAAATTTTCCAGATGTCATACATTAACAGTCTAGTGTCATTCGGAGCCTTGAAATGTGGTTTGTGTAGATCTAGTTCTAAAGAGAGAGAGGAAGAGGGAGAGGGAAAGAGAGAGAGAGAGAGATCCAAATCTCATACTACTGTGAGGCAAAATATCTGACTCCAGAGTCCAAAACTGCTTTTTGTATGTAATTTTTGAAGAGAAGAAATCACAAGCCAGCAGCAGCTAAGTGCTTAGTGGGTTATTTCCACTCCACCCTTGCAGCTATTACATTTCAATCCAAACAGCAGGGAGATTCTGCTGATCCTAAGCTAACGAATGTCAAGAAGGGAATGGCTTGCTTCTTTCTTTTAGTGGGTGGTTATTGTTTTAAAAAATGAAGACCCTTAAGCCTGGCTGACATCCAAGGCATGTCACAGAGCCCTGATCCAGAGATATGCAGTGAGAATCCCCAGTCCCCAAATATTTGATTAGAGCATATGTAAGTTGTCCCATGTTCTTGGCATGGGCTGAATCAGGAATGACAATGTAAATTATGATGTTCTTTTACAATCACAGGTTATTATTACTATTTTCCCCAAAGGAAGTAAAACTTATTTAGTCAAGACATCTGAAGCTTCTTGGTACATCAGATAATTTATACTTATAGTCTGTAAGGAAACAAATACTGAACAGTGAATAGAGCAGTTCCCGACATTCTATAAATATCACTTAGATATTTCTGAGAAGTTAATAACATAGCTAACATTGAAATGCATATTTGCAGAAAAAACTATTAGCCATTTTATTTTGTCTCAACTTTGGAGGACTATAATGAGTGACCCTGAGCCCCAAATCAGAAAACCAAAATCACATTTCAGAGATGAAATGTGTTTGAAACACCTTGAGACACACGGTTTGCTGGAAAGTTCGCTGATCAGGGATTTCAGTATTTGATCTAATATGTAATCAGTAGTGAAGAAATAAAAATCACATTGCTCCTATGCCCAGATGAAAAGCTTTGCTGAAATCCCCTTCACCCTCCTGTGAGTGTCCCCTACCTGATCTCTGGTCTATCACTATCCCAATGGGGTCGGGGTGGTAAGCGATGCAGGGAAAGGTTCTTCTACAGTGTTAAAGACACACAGGAGACATGTGTCTACTAAGCAAGTGACATTGTTGTGATTTAACACAACTGAAAAATGGCACAGCAGATTTGCTGTAGCTTCTCATCCACAAAAACTTACTGTACATTTAGAGAGCAAATCCAGGGCGCAGGCATTTCATACATGTCTGTCTCAAAACTGTCAGTTCTCAAAATAAAAATGTCAGTGAAATATTTTCTATTTGGCTACAGAAGTAGTTAAATTCCTGAATTAAATGCACTCCTTATCTGGAAGGATAAAGAGGGGGTAAGGGACAGAAGCCAAACGCAGACAAGAGCCAGCCTTGCCTGAAGAGGGAGATGCCCAGATCGCCTCTGAACAGACAATAGGAAACTAATGAGGTAAGAAGGCTGGCAGGATTGTGATCTGATTGTCACAGATTGTACTAACATCAACGAGGACCGAAGAACAGCAAAGGAGTCCGAAAGGCTTTGAGACACCTGCGGATAATTGTCTTTCCAGGGATGGATTCGCTGGACATTGTTTCAGGCAGTGTTTTACAACAGAGGGGATGACAGAGCGACTGGGGAAAGGTGGCATCTTTGCCCCCCCCCACTTCAGGACAGTCTTGCTGAATGTCGTGGGAAGCAGCTGCCCACAGATCCGCCTTTAAATCGTACCTCTCTATTAGTGAGAATATGAAATCATGGAGGCTGCGTTCTGATCTTTAGGGAAAGAAGGGCTTTGGCCCAAGCATTTTGCAGCATGTTATCTGTGTACTGTATGGGCCACAATTCCTGGCAGAATTCGAGGAGCTATTTTTGATTCATTCATTTTCTCTTCTTTGGGACCTTGATCAGATATTTCTGGGCACAAATTTTACTCACAGTTCAAGTGAGGTCCTTTTGTAACCTATTGTGGATTTTGACTCGTCCCATATGAGGGACATATCCCTATTCCTATGGGGTGCATCTATAAAACAAACTGATAAATAACCCTCTCCGGGGTAAGAGAGGCAGAAGAGAGGCAAGCTCTGTGGGACTTTGCTAGGATCTGACATTTTTGTTACCATTTGGGATATGATGATGCCTACTATTGTTATAATTTGTTTACACCTTTTGTACGATATGGAAATTATACACACAGATAAACATTTACCAAAAAACTTTATTAAGTTTGACCGTATTCAGATAAGTCTTTAATAACAATTTAGTGCCAAGCAGAGATCTATAATCTGTGCAGGATAACAAATGCTGGCCTTTCTTTCATTCTTTAAGAAAATGTAAATTGCTAAGCTGTAATTTGCATATAATACCCTTCATTCAGAGACATAGCTCCCACCGTCATCATGGTAGGGCATGGCTCTTCTTGCCTGGCATCCCTTGCTCTGCTTCTCTCTTCCAGCCCCTGGAAATGGCTGCTCTGTCCTCTGCAGTAGTTTTATGATTTACCCTTTCCAGGGTGTGGCACCCATGGCACTGTGTGCAGCCCTTGAGTCTGGGTTTCTGCAGGTAGCGTTGTGCATTTGAGCTTCACTTATGGTGTTTGTGTGTCATTAGTTGATTTCCATAGCCATGTTGTCTTCTTATCCAGATGCTTTCGCCTTTTACAAAGGAGTACCTGGACTAAGTACGGTGGCTCACATCTGTCACCTCAGCATTGGGAAGGCTGAAGTAGGAAGATTACCACAAGTTCCATGCCATTCTGAGCTACAGAGAAATATATTGTCAAAAACTATCAAATAATGTAGCAAAACAAAACAATAAATTCCACACATTGGTCTGGTTGTTTCTTTTGTTTTGGTTATGATGAACTTGAAGACAAGCACAGCCTCTCTCTGGTGCCACTGGTGCAAAATCCTTGGATGACACTCTCGAGTCTTGAAGAACCCAAACCAAGGAGGAATGATGGTTACATACGTAACAACTTTGATTTTCTTACACTATTTGGGGATAATCCTGACTTGAGAAGGTGACTGGAATGGAATTCGAAGTCAAAATTCTAATGATACCAGGGATAGATTTTATTCTGAAATAAATGTTTTTTAATAAGCTCCAACATTTACTGTTTTTCTGGACAAGAAAAGAAAGAAACAACCATGTATAGGTTTGGAAGTGGACTTATAAAGTGAATATCAGGTTATTGATTATTAACTGATTAAAATACTGCATTTCAGGGACTAAGGAGATGGCTTATATGTCCACCAAGGAGTGGACAAATATGTGCAAACATGAGGTCCTGAGTTTTAATCTCCAGCACCTACGTAAAAGCAAAGTACAGCAATGAGCATCTTTAACTCCAGCGCAGTGCTGGGAGGCATCTCAAGGGTTCACTGGCTAGCGACTGTACTAAAAATGGTGAGCTCCAGGTTCAGTGAGAGACCCTGTCTCCAAACAGAAGCTGGAAGAGCATCACACACACACACACACACACACACACACACACACACACACACACACACACACACACACACACACACAGACGAAGATGCCCAATGTTTGCCTGTGGCACACACACACACACGCATACACACACACACACACACACACACACACAGACGAAGATGCCCAATGTTTGCCTGTGGCACACACACACACACGCATACACACACGCACGCATACACAAAGACACACGCACACACACCACATTCACACAGACACATATACATGCACACACACGTGCGCATGCACACATACACACCACATTCACACACACACACACTTTCACACACATACAAACACACATGCACACTTCAAAAAATAATGCTTTAAAAACAATAATTCATGAGTTCATTAAGTACTTTAAGTTATTTAAAGTACTCAACACACGTACTAATGCTAATCTCTCCATCATCCTGCAAGGGTAATAGGGTAGGGCAGATCTTACTCGCCATGTAGAAAAGGAGACTGAAAGTCCAAGGAAAGTGTGGAGTCTCAGGATCAGATGTAATTGTCAACCAAAGCCTGAGACTCCCCATTTCCAACCTAGTGTAACTGACAGGACCGGATTCTGATTAATGAAGTTGAGCAGCAGTAAAAATCATCAGAGTTTAATGTGGAGGGACGTAATAGCTAAACTCATATGAATATTCAGTCTCTTGTTAATTTATGAAGAATTAGGACTTTAAAAAGGATGCAATCTCACCACGTTATTAGGTTAAGCTCGCCTAAAACAAACCAGCAAACAACAACGTATTGTAAATTAGGCCGTTTTGGAATTTGTGCAATTTAAATGGTTGAGTTATTTTATGTTAGGAAAGTGACTGCACAATATTCATTAGCTAATTTTCATGATGTTTTGTTGTTGTTGTTGCTTTTTTTTTTTTTAAACACATCGGGCCAAATTACACTTTCAGAGATGCCGACAGAATTTTAATTAACATAATAGGTCTAAATTCAGTTCTTTCTATGGTGGCTTCATTTTGATTCAGGGAGGTGTTGAACATTATAATTTTCCTTTTTGTAAGGGAAGAAAGCCAGTGTTTGCAGGCTCAATCACGTACCCACAACCTGACAGGGAATAAGCCCAGCACAGGTGTGAGTTTTACACAAGTGAAGTCCAAGCCCTAACAGTGTGGCCAATGGTAGGGAAGCTGATGACAGCCACACCTGTCCTGCTGAGTGGCTTGGCTGTTCTTTCTTCCCTAGCCTATTCTTTTTGTTGTCGCTGTTTTGCAGAAGTTTTAGAATCATGGAAAAAAACAAATATTTGAGCATGTTAAATGAATTTGTCATATATGTCCTTTAAAAAATATTACAAGATAAAAATTTTATTGTCTTTCCGTGGCAGCTTGTCCCTCGAAAGCTTGGCAAAAACTGTCATTGTTACCAGCCCCCAGGGAAGAGAGCAGTAGCATCCATAAGAGGGAGGGGTCCCAGTGAACTCGGTGTTTACATGCAGATGCTCTTCACTCAAGGCAGCTCCGAGACACAAACAACACGTTAAGCATCACCTGTCTGAGCCATTTTTCTGTCTGCTGACTTCAAGGATCATATGTGATTGTGTAGCACCATACAAATGTAATTCTAAGGTTTCTTTAACATCTTACAGCTATTATCACCTGTCTCATGATCTGTGGCTTCAGAAAAAAAATATATTCGACAGAGCAAAGGGGCATTTGGTACTTAACATAAGCAGCTGTTAATTATAAAACTACACTCATTTGTATTTTACTAAAAATGTTGATATGACTCTCAAAGAATTTTTAGGGCGACATTAAATCCCTTTCATTTCTGCACTTTCTTCCCCTAAATATTGCCAATTCTCCCTTTGAGTCCTATTAAGGAACATAAAGTATCTTTTTGGAGAAAGCCA
Source organism: Ondatra zibethicus (assembly GCA_004026605.1). Taxonomy (NCBI): domain Eukaryota; kingdom Metazoa; phylum Chordata; class Mammalia; order Rodentia; family Cricetidae; genus Ondatra; species Ondatra zibethicus. The sequence continues at coordinate 11,964 of PVIU01031855.1, forward strand.
AAATGTATTTCAGGGAATTAGGGTTGATTAGGGAAATGCAATGCTGGATATTACAGCAAATTAGTTCTGTTAAATATGAGGATGTTGAACGTTCTGTACATCTCTCTGCAATGGAATCCAAGGGCACGTGTGTACACACGGGGTCCACTACACGGAGAGCTGCTGGCACCTTTCCCTAGGTGTTTAATCACAGCCCTGCTGCAGCAGAAAGAACAGGTTGGCCAAAGACAGGAAGATTTCCTGCAGAAGCTGGAGACATCAATGCAGTATAAGATATATTTTTTGCGTTCAAGCCTGGCTTTTATTTTGTTTACACAACAAAGTTATTATGCTAATTACATAGTAATATGCCGCCCCTGAGGACGTTCCACGTTGATAGCATCTACTTTAGGATGCAGATTGGGAGCCAATATGTGATTATTGCTATTTCAAAATGATTTGATCAGTATGACTGTTTTTTTCCTTCAGAAAGAGTTCTCTCTGCCTGTACTGCTTGATATGGATTTAACAGCACAGTGTAGAAAAAATACTTAGGAGAATTTGGGGGATTTTTTTAATGCACTTCTCAAAGAATATCAGTTGATAATATTTTGGAGTAATGAGTCAAGACTAAGGTGTGGTGTGTGTGTGTGTGTGTGTGTGTGTGTGTACATATGAGAGTGGCTGAGAGCTCAGGTTAATACATGTACAACCTCGCTAGGGGGAGCTCTTGGCTGGCTGTTCAGTAGCCTGACCATTGTCTGTAAGAGACAATTTTTCTTTGTTTGAAAATTTACAAGTCATCAACGAAAATGCCACAGATACAGTAGATGTTTAGGGTGTAGGCACACCACTGGCTCCCAGTTCTGCATTCGGGTGAGGGCAGAATGGCCTTTTCTTTCTCGGGCCCTTTATCCAGCAATTCTATGCCTACCTATATGCCATCAGTTAATAGATTTGAGAGCTACTGTAAGTATCTCTTTTTTTTTGCCATAGGGCTTTCTGCAGCCTGCTCCTTCTGGGAGTCCCTTTCACTGATGCTTGGCAATAACAATGAACAATTTTCAAATGCCAGGCACTCAGATCAATTAATTAAGCAACGAGACAAATGTGATCCCAGTACCTGAGATTGTAATGCTGGTTTAAAACTGGGAAACTTCATGGTCAGAGATGCACTTACTCCAAACAATTATGGGGTGGGGGCTTTAATCAATGGAAGAAATGCAAATATTTGTAAAATCTTCATAAGGCAATTACTTTAAGAAGCAAAGCAGAATAGGCCAGACCTAAGGTAGTGGTGTGATTGGCTTGGACAATTCTCATTTTATTGTATTTACTCTGCAAAACTCCAATCTTCCACGTGTGTGTGTGTGTGGGGGGGAGGGTGCTTCTCTCTCTCTCTCTTTCTGTGTATGTGTGCTTTCTCTCTCTCTGTGTGTGTGTGTGTGCTTTCTCTCTCTCTCTGTCTGTCTCTCTCTCTCTCTCTCTGTATGTGCTTCTGTGTGTGTGTGTGTGCTCCTCTCTCTTTCTCTGTGTGTGCGCTTAAATTGGAGGAAAAAGAAATAAAGCCAAGTGCCTCTTTCCCTACCATGTTCCTTTCCTTTTTCCTCCACTCTAATGACATTTGGCAGGCTCGGCTGTGTAATGCTTGACTGGTTTTATTGTTGTCTGTTCCCAGTGGGGAATAGTTGACACTGCTCTCTGTTTTCAATTGATATCCATTTTCAACAATATTGCTTTCTATTAGATTCCTGCACAGTTTGTGCCAAGCAAACTGAATATTTACTGGGCTGACCTCAAAGCCTTCAAATCAACAAACACTAGAATAAGCAAAAGTGTGCATTTTTAAGATCAAATGTTGTTGAATGCTCTTTTCAAAATTATTATTTTTAAATGCACTATAAACTGCAGATTAAATAATATTATAGAATTGCTTCTGTCAGCCCATCTTATTTATTTATTTTCATGTGGTAAATAATGGTATTAAATGTTAGAAAAATAGTTGTATATATTACTTAGTCAGGGATGAAAGCAATTCAATTTTTCTATATTTAGCAGCCCCTCCTTTTAAGCAATCAAGCATTTCAGGCTCATTACCTTTTAGTGTAGACATAGTTTATAATATCATATTGCACAGAACATCTGAGTTTGACAAAACAGAAGATAGACAACCACTTCAATGCTTCTTTACTGCCAGGGGGTTCTGAGTTAAAACTGAAGGGCAGAAGATTGAATTTAACCACCGAAAACCAAATAGCTGGTGAACGACAGCATTATGTCCGACGCCTTTGCTTCAGTGTGCCAAGCGAAGCTGTCAGAGTCTTAATCGTACACTCTACC
>PVIU01031856.1:0-14288 GCA_004026605.1 Ondatra zibethicus
TTAAATATCTTTGCCTAAATCATCACTTATATTTAAAAGATGTTTGCTTTGGTTAAGGGGCAAGCAACGGTTGTCCTTCAAGAAAAACTCAGACGTGTGCTGGGGCTGGAAACATGGCTCAGCAGTTAAGAGCGCTTGTTGCTCTTGCAGAGGACCTGGGTTCAGCTCCCAGCACTCATGGGGACTCAGCCATCCACAATTCATAACTCCAGTTCCAGGGCAGCTGATGCCCTCCTCTGACCTCTGCAGGCACTGGGCAAACATGTTGTAGACAGACATAGATGCAGTCAAAACACTTAGACATATAAAGTAAAAGGAGTAATCCTCAAAATGAAACGAAAGCCCTGACCTGTGCTGCCTTGTGATAATACGTTTTTATTGTTGCCATTACAAGTCACTGTGAACTTAATATGAAAATCACACAAATTTATTATCTGTCGTTCAGTTCAGAAGTCAGAGATCCAAAACAGTCTCGCTTCCTTTATGAAGGCTCCAAGGGGAAAGTCCCTGCTTATTCCCGCTTCTGGAGGCCACCTGCATCAATCATCAGTGCAAACATGGCTTCTGTGGTCACATCGCCTCTGGTTTTCCTGCCTCCCTCATTTACATATAAGAGCACTTATTACATGAGGCCCACCATCCAAAAAAATCTCTCTTGGCTTCACATCCCTGCAAAATATCTTTTTACCACATAAGTTAACGTACTGAAAACTTCAGTATTTGGCCATGGATGCCTTTGGTTACTTTGCCTGTCACAAACACCACTCCTAATATACTTCTGATACAGAAACCAAAATGGACATTATGTACCTGGTGAAGAAATGGAGAAAGCACTCTGCTGCTGCTTTCTTGAGGTTTGATGCTGAGGTCTCTATTGCTCAGTTACACCCCAGCCACTCAGTTTCCTTCAAATAGCCTTTGACGGTGGAACATGGCATTGCATCCTAGAACCCCAGCATTATGGAGGCTTGAAGCAGGGGGATAAGGAGCTTGAAGCTAGCCTGGACTACACAGTGAGATTTTGTCACAAACAAACAGCAACAGAACAAAATCAGATTTGGCCAAGTGCTGAAGCATTTGAAGACAAACTGTTTCTTAAGGATTGTGGAGGTTTAAACTCTAACGGGTGCTGAACTCCTCCCTCCCAGAGTTCTGTGCACAGCGTAGATACACAGTGGTACCCATCTGTCAGGAGTGTGGCATGTGTGTCCACACCCTCCTGAGGGCTAAAGCAGCTCACAGAGAGATAGTAAGACATTCGTGTTTCACTCGTGTGAGATTCTTCCCAGCACCCAGATCCCATGTAGTCCAGTGGTGCTCACACTTGACAAACGGTGGTGCTCACACTTGACAAACAGATGTAACCAGCTCACCTATCTCATGGTAGCTCTTGGCTGACTTAAGACAGAAAATTGGAGAAGAAAAAAGAAAAGTAGGTAAATTGATAGAACTAAAAAAACTCCATGCTACAGTCAAATGAAACAGTTTCACTGATTGTGAGTTCCGTTAAAAAAGGAAGGCGCGGAAAGGTACTTTAAGTAGAGTCTGTAATTCATTTTTGCTTCATACATCTTACTGTTGTGTTCATTTTGAGATAGGCTTTTCTCATGGAACCTGCATATGCATTAGTAGCCCAGGCTAGCCTGAAACTCTCAGCAATCCTCTGCCTCTACCCCTTGTATTATGGATATGTTCAACCATGAATGGGCAGCCAGGCCCACTCAGTGGCTGTTCCTCCCTGTTGGTGGCTGAGCTGGTTTAGAGCAGAGCAGGCCTCCCTAGCTGCCTGGCTGCCAGTCTGCAGCCAGAGTGGATGGACAGGTGGGGGGCACCTGCTCACCCGCAGACCATCTTCCATCTCGTGCTGAGCAACAGTGAGCTTGGTAGTTGGTATGGTCTATTCACCCTGAAAGTCCTCCTGGGTCACAGCCTTTTCCGTGGCAGCCTGCTCTTCCTTTGTGATTTCTATGGTATCTCAGAAGACACAGAAGTCAGCTATGGCCTTCCACCTCAGTTCACCTGCGATGGTACAGCTCACCTGCAGAACTTCTCTGGCCAGCATCCATCACTTCTGTCTTAGTTACTTTTCTACTGCTGTGATAAAATGCTATGACCAAAGCAACTTACAAAATAAAGCATTTGCTGGGCGGTGGTGGTGCACACCTTTAATCCCAGCACTTGGGAGGCAGAGGCAAGCAGATCTCGGTTGAGTTTGAGGTCAGCCTGTTCTACAAGAGCTAATTCCAGAATAGACTCCAAAGTTACAAAGAAACGATGTCTCAAAAAAAAACCATAAATAAATAAAATTTTAAAGAATTAAAATAATACATGTAATTGGGCTTTAGTTCCTGAGGGTTAGAGTCCATGATGGTGGAGTAAAGGCAGGGTGACAAGAACAGCAGAAAGCTTGCATCCTAGTCCACAAGCAGGAAGCAGAGAGTAAACACTAGAAAGATATGAGACTTTTGGAACCTCAAAGCCCACCCCTAGTGACACACCTCCTCTATCAAGGCCACACCTTCCAGCCCTTCCCAAACAGTTCCACAAACTGCAGACCGAGTAGTCAAACATATGAGTCTGTAGGGAACATTCCAATTCAGACCAACACATCAGACCCACTGAATGAATTCTCTGCTGCCTCTTGCTCCCAAGGGCAATGCCCATGTAGTTCATGTCACACACAGTAATGGTGGGCAGTTTGGCACCGGCACCTCTGGGAAAGGCAGGTGCTCAGGCCTGGGACCAGTCACCAGAAGATGCATCTCCCAAAAGGCTTCCTGGATCTGGTGGAAGGAGGTTCCAGGAGTAAAGACACCAGCAGTCTGAGAGGCCCTAGTGGCAGCAGCCAACTTCAGCACAGCCCACTGGTCTGTGTTCCCAGGGCTGATGACACTGGCATCATTAGGGTGCTGCAATGGCACCAATGGCTGGAGTTGCCAGGAAAAGCTCCCCCCTGGTCCTCTTCAGCATTGTGATGTAGATAGCATGACTTCCCCTTTGTTGGATGTACTGTGCCACTGGAAAATCTAGTTGATGCCACCTGAATTCCCAGCTCAAGGAATATAAAGCTACTATCCATTTGCCAGTCAGCAAGGGTTCTGATAATTGGGTGAAAGGTTCCCTTTAAGTTAATGGGTGAACCAAACCCAAAACCTATAGAACCTTTCCCCGCGTAGCACCCAGCAGCTAGAATATACACTTCTCACAATTCCTTTGTTGGGGCAGGGAGTCCTTTATATAAAAAGCCACCAAGACGCCTCAGTGAGGAAAGGCACCTGCCACCAAGCCATGCCCTGAGCTTGATCCGTGGGGCTCACGTGGTGGAAAAAACAGGCTGATTCTTATAGGTTGTTCTGTACATATGTGTGCATGCACAAAAAATAAAAATAAATACAGTTTTAAAAAATACGAGAGGCAAAGCATAGGGTATTTGGCATTTAGGTTCTTATCTACTCTAGAATTTTACGATTTCAGGTGACAATAAATGGCTGGCCAGTGAGGGGACAGTCAGAAGTGCTGCGTACTGTGGTGTGTTCTTTTCCTTACCTTTGCTACTGCTACAACTCTGTTCTGAATCTAACACATTACCAGTGATTACAGGCCTCACATATCCAGGGCAATTAAGAGTGAGGCCAGGTAGCAATGCCTGGAGTCTGAAGTAGGGCAATCACAGGCTCAAGGCTAGTCTGAGCTACACCATGAGACCCTGTCTCCATAAACAAAACAAAAGGAAAGAGAGGCGGTAGAAAAGGCAATAGACTCAGTGTTGTCGGAGGCATTCCTTACAGACAGAATAGGACCTAATGTTCATAATAATTTAATGTAACCAGCAATGAGTGAACAGTTGTAGTATGCCCAGCACGGTGGTGTTACATCATCATGAGAAATTCTTTTCTATTTCAGGAGGTAGTTGGGGAGCAATTTGGCAGTATCTAAATTAAAACTTGCTAGTAAGTAAAGATTTTGATAGAGAAATTCCTCCCACAGACTAATAGAAGTGTTCATGGAAGTGTTAAAAGGCATTCTCAAGGATGCTCGGGGCTGCAGAGATGACTCAGGAGTTAGGAGTACATGTTGCTCTTGCAGAGGACCAGGGTTCAGTTTCCAGAGCCCACTTGGAAGCTCACAAGCATCTATTACTCCAGTTCTAGAGGATTTGATGCCCTCATCTGACACCTACAAGCACTGCACACATGTGGTGCACATACATACATGCAGGCAAAACACCCAAATACATAAGATAAAAATTAAGAATCTCATCTTTGAAAGATGCTTCCTTTCAAAGATGCTTCTGTATTATTTGTAATAGTAAAACATTAGAAATGATCTCAGTATCCATCAATAGAATCAGAGGGACCTACATATACCAACATGAAAAGATGCCCAAGGTATAGTGCTGGACAATAAAAGCATGCTTCAATAGTAATTGTTTCTTTTGTTTACATATATACTAGTGTATGCTCATGCTGGTAGAAAGCTTATATGACAAAGTATTAGTAAAAGGCAAGGCTATAGAGGGTTTGTATGTGTAGGCACACCACGGGGCTGGAGAGATGGCTCAGTGTTTAAGAACATTGACTGCTCTTCCAGCAGAGTACTTGAGCAGCTGGTGTGCTGGGTAAAAATGCCTGCCACATCGTGAACACAGCTGCTTCCCAGAGCTGGGGTGGTAAATGTACCAGACTGAGGTTAGGCTCTCAGGGAACCAGTCTGAGCCAGATCCAACTGCCAGAGCCACACAGCAGCTGGCATGGCAGCTTAAGGTTTGTCTCAAGTCAGAGAATGTTGTAGACATGGAGGAAGCCGGGTCCAGACACACACACACACACACACACACACACACACACACAAAACCTCTAAAAAGGTACAATATGCTTTAAAAGATACTTAGGTGCTGAAGGAACAAAAGAGAAAATGGATATAGGCAGTCATAAAAAATAGTTTTAAAATAACAGTAAAGTTTTTAAAGAGAGTAAATTAATTAAAAAAAAAGCCACATAAAGATGGGAAATAGACAGGGTGTCTGAATCCTGTATGGTGCTTTGTTAAATTTTTTAAACGCTAATATACAAAAAAGCAATAGCTGCTGAGAGACACTGGATTATGAAAACTGCTAAATTAAGCCAGTCTATATATTTTAAGAATTCCTTAACTTAAAAATGGAAGTCAGAAAATGCATTGTGTTGGGGGGAAGTTATGCCTTTGTTTCCACAGGAAACAAAAAGCTTATGGTTCTTTTCAAAATTAATGAATATCAGATTTGGTTGGGGGAGACCTCCTAAAAATCTTGGCTACAAACATGAAAAAAGAAACCAAGAAAGACTACAGAACAGGTTGCATAAATGATGATCCCTCTACTATGGGAATAGCCCTGGGACTGGATGAGACATGATAAATTTGTTGTCTATAAAGTCCTCATGATTTACTATTACATGTCATCTTTTCATATGCATAAAGGTTTGATTTTAGTTCAAACAGACTTATAAAGTTAACAGACACCTTTTGCCTACTCAGATATAGAGGAAAAAATCATTTTTAGCTGACTTGTGCACACCACACATTCTATACTTGTATTAATGCAGATACGTATGTTACCTTTAAAAGTCTGTGCATTTTCACAACAAAAGGGCCAGACACCAATGAGGATGCATAGCACAGGTGATTCCAGCCTCTCAGAATACCTCTGTTGCAGTTTCTTCAAAATTTTGCATCCAGAACAACTTCAAAGCTGCTTGCTGTGTTGGTCCAGCCTCACAGACTGTTCCAGCCAGGACCTCAAAAAAGCCCTGCATTAATCCATCACACTGAAACTGGACAACAGCTAGCTGCCCCAGGACTTGACCATTATCCCAATTTTCTCAGGGTCCCCTAAAGATGCCATTGCCTGGGCTGGAGAGATTGCTCAGTGGTTAAGAGCACTGGCTGCTCTACAAGAGGTCCTGAGTTCAATTCCCAGCAACCACATGGTGGCTCCCAGCCATCTATAATGAGATCTGGTGCCCTCTTCTGGCCTGCAGGCACACATGGAAGGAATGTTGTATACATAATAAATAAATAAATCTTTAAAAAAAAACGATGCCATTGCCCCCAGACAACAGGAAGCAGTCTAAAGAACATGATGCCCACATTCCCAAGGGGTGTGGTAGGTGACTTTTGGTCATTCGGTGGGTTATGGATGTTTGCCATTGTTTATGGGGGTTGGTTATAAGTTGTTGTTGGTCATGGTCAGAAAAATATCTAAGCAAAGGAGATTATATTAAGGGATATCTTTCTGAAGGTAAAAGGGGGGGTATGATATAGAAATAATGGGATAAAAGTGTGGATAGTTGAGTCTACTTTTGAACAGTCACTAGTCTCAAATATTTTATATTGGTATATTGATACAAATTTAAGGTTATTTTTGTTAGACTGTATATATATATATATATATATATATATATATATATATTAACTCTTGTTTAAGGTATTGTACCTATACAGCTCATCTTGCTCTAAAGAGATGTAGTTTGTCCTAAGGTGAAGGCGTAAGTCACAAAACAATCCCACACCAGTTTGGAATTATGATTAATAAAATGGTTATTTATTTAAAGGGAAAAAACCACAGATCACTGTCCCAGACAACAGCCCTCTGTGCAATCAGGAACTAAATCTAACAGCCGGAAGCCAGAAGCAAGAGAGAGTGAGTACACGGCTCTGCTGCTTTTTAAAGCAAACGAGACCACGCCCAAGTGGGCTGGTATCTTAAAGGCTATTGGCTGAAGGAGTGGAAGGAGTTCTCGCATCACCTCCCCCTTTTGTTTAAGTAAGAGAGTTCTAAACCCAATACAAAACAATATACACTAGGAACAGATATTAAGTATAAGATTAGAATTACAATCAGCATAAACAATATTAAGCAAGGAACATATGCTAAATGTTTTAATAAACATTCTATCCTATGGAGTCTAAGTCTTGTATAGGAAATGGCTTGGCTAGATCATAAGAGGATGGTAACTATGACTATCTAATCTTCAACCCTATTGAAGGCCTGAGAAGGGAGATAATATTACTTGAGCAGGCAGGAAGTACAATCAAGTAGCTTCCAAAGCGAGCAATATATGACAGAGACAAATAGCTACCTGAGCAATCACCCAAAGTCTCATTTTGCAACGTTCAAGTGACCAACTTTGGCTATGGCCTAGAATAACTGACAGACCATTTTCAAAGGCAAGAAATTTTTCAAAACTGTCTTACCCTGTCTTGGCAAGATTTGACAGTCCTGTTTATCCATTTCTGGATACTATATCTTGTCAGTGGTTGAGGTATGGGCATTTCTTTGCCCAAACGCCAATTTTTGCCAAGAAGAAAGCAGGCTCCAAGTGGAGTGTCTTTGGTGCTCAACATTTTCTCGGGAATAGATTGGTGCTGCCAGGAGTAATTATGTCTCATGTCAACAAAACCCTAAGTTATTTAAATGCCATGTTCCACAGATCCTTGAAGTGGTTGAAGATTATCTATCTATACAGAATATAATCTCTATGTATCTAAAGAACCTGATTAGTTTAACTATAAGTATGACAAACATAGATGACTATTGATCTGTAATTCTTAATACCTATCTGATTAGTCTAACTATAAGTATGACAAACATAGATGACTATTGATCTATAACTCTTAATACCTATCTAACTTAAAGACTAAGACAATAAACAACTGTGCAATAAATGAGGACAATGACCTCCAAATGTAAACAATGTACAAGTATCTTGATCAGAGGTAGAAATGTACACTGCAATATGGTAAGTATATATATATATATCAATACATAAAAAATGTTTTAAACAGAGGTAGAAGCATGCATGCATACAATATTCAATATAATTTAACTTTGTATCAATATACAAGAATCTATACCAATGTAATTATCTGTAAACAACAGCTCACAAATACCAGTCTATTATCCCATCATCCAATTTTCCCTCTTTTTTTTTTCAGAAAGGTCACTGAGCTTATAAAATTCCTCCCCCAACCCTCAACCATTTACCAATTATAATCAACCCCTAAATGATGTCCCTAAGCCTGAGGGCAAACTTTGCTGGGAGAGGAGATGTCATCTTCCAGAATTACTTCCAGCTGTCATGGGGGTGACGTTCTTTCTAGGGGATCCTGTGAAAGTAAAATGATGGTTAAATTTCAAGATTAGAGTTTGATAAGATTGCAAATAGTCTCTGAGTATGTTGTGGAGGTCTGGCCAAAACGTTGTAAAAGATGTGCACCATTTCAGCTAACAAAGTTGGAACCATCTTGTGCAGCTGGTATACAAAACAGGTCTTGTAGTAGCGCTATCAGTATCATGACGTCATATCAACCAGGTGGAGTTGTTGTTATGGGGCCCCATCTTCTTCCTGGAAACTTCAAAGATTACTGTAGGAAAATTCATTGTTCATTGTGGAAAACTTAAACATTATTTATATAGATATATACAGACATATATAGTCAATGAAATGGTATGATAAAGACAAAAATAGATATGAAGAAAAGCAAAGATGTTTTCTAAATTCTTTTTTTCTTTCTGTCCCACATCAAATGGCTCTTGACATGAGATAGAAATTCTGGGTTTTTTCTTTTAACAACACGCTTGGATTTAAAGAAGGACAGAGCCATTGTCCAACTCTAAAACCAGCCCTATATATTCATAAACATATACATACATACATATACATATATAAATGTATACATTGTATCATTTGTACTTATGAACCATATATGATTTTCTTGATGATCCTTATTGGATAGTTATTTTTCTACCTGTCATCATTCAAACATCAGGGGTTTCTTGAATTTTTGAAGATGAGTATTTTCCTGCAAAGACAAGAACAGGACCCTGCCCCCATCCTAAATGCTTTTCTTACCACCTGTATGGTCATCACCAGTGTGGATGAGCTGTCATTTCTCTGTTTCAATAGGTTTCTCCTTTTCAAAGCGAATCTTCATTAATTATGGATATTTTTTCATCTCCAGTGGAAACAAGAGTGAAACCTCTTTCCCAATGTAGTACATCTCCTGGTTTCCATTGTGAGGTCAACACATCCTTGAAATATACTGGTTGATTCAATTCAGAAGTTTTTTCCATTATCCAATGCCTCTCTACTGCTGTTGTTCCTTTCTCATTAGCATTAAGAAAATTCAAGATTAATAAAGCATTATGCAATCTATTTCTGAGGGTATTTTCTGTCCCTTTCTGTTTGTTCAGCATATCCTGTATAGTACGATTTGACCTTTCTATAACTGCCTGACCTGTAGGATTATTTGGTATACCTGTAATGTGCTTTATATTATAATAAGCAAAAAAGCATTTCATTTTCTTAGATATATATGCTGGACCATTGTCTGTCTTTATTTGTGCAGGCATACCCATGATGGCCATCACTTCCAATAAATGTGTGATTACTGAATCAGCCTTTTCTGAACTCAGGGCAGTAGCCCATTGAAAACCTGAATATGTGTCTATGGTGTGGTGTACATATTTTAATTTACCAAATTCCATAAAGTGGAACACATCCATCTACCAGATTTCATTCCTTTGGGTACCCTTTGGGTTACTTCCTGCAGGCAATGGTGTTTGATTATAGAAAGAGCAAGTAGGGTATCTCTTTATAATCTCCTTAGCTTGTTGCCATGTAATAGAAAACTTTTTTTTAACCTTTGCTATTGACATGATTTTTTTATGAAATTCTGAGGCCTGCAACACGCTTCTAATCAATAATAGATCAATGTCTGCATTACCTTGTGCTAGAGGACCAGGCAGACCCATATGGGATAGGATGTATGTTATGTACATAGGACAAAGCCTATTCCTGACTATGTCTTGCACCTGGATAAACAATGAAGTCAATTCTGTATCATCTGGTATAAATTTAGGGGTTTCAATATGCAAAATAACTCTTTCTGCATATTGTGAATCTGTAACTATATTAAGAGGTTCTTTAAAATCCCTTAGCACCATAAGAATGGCATATAATTCTGCCTTCTGGACAGTATTATAAAGGTTTTGCTTCACCTTACTTAATTCTTCTGATTTGTATCCTGCTTTCCCTGACTTATTTGCATCAGTATAAAATGTATGGGCTCCAGTTATTGGTGCATCACGTACAATTCGAGGAAGAATCCAAGAAGTTCTCTTTATGAGGTTAAGCCTATCACTTTTGGGATAGTTGCTATTAATTTCTCCCAAAAAATTAGCACAAGCTCTTTGCCATGGTTCATTGTCTTCCCATAACTTTTTTATTTCATCAGTAGTAAAAGGCACTATAATTTCTGCTGGATCTATACCTGCTAGTTGACAAAGTCTCAGTTTACCTTTTGTAATTAATTCAGAGATTTTTTCCACATAAGTTTTTAATTTTTACTTGCTTTATGTGGTATAAATATCCATTCTAAAATAATATCTTCCCTCTGCATTAAAATTCCCATAGGAGAAATTCTGGAAGGCAATATGACTAGGATACAACTAAGATTTGGATACACCCTATCCACATGTGCCTCCTGTAATTTTTCCTCAACCATTGTCAGTTCCGTTTCTGCTTCCTTTTTTCTGGGACTATTCAAATCTTTATCACCATCTAAGGTTTTGTTTAAATGTACCATTAGATCAAGTGTTATCCCAACAGCCGGTCATAGACTGAAAATCTCTCCTCACAATCTTCGAAAGTCATTAAGAGTTCATAACTGGTCTCTCCTAATTTGTGCCTTTGTATTCTAATTTTCTGTAAACCTATTCTGTAACCTAGGTAATTAACAGAATTTCCTCTTTGAATCTTTTCAGGAGCAATTTGTAATCCCCATTTAGGCAAGATTTTCTTTACTTCTTCAAACATCCTTTCTAAAGTATCTTTATTTGAATCAGATAACAAAATGTCATCCATGTAATGGTAAATTATAGACTTAGGAAATTGCTTAAGAATTATTTCCAATGGCTGACTTACAAAATATTGGCACAATGTGAGACTATTGAGCATCCCCTGTGGGAGGACAGTTCATTGATATCTCCTAGTAGGCTGAGAAATATTATAACTAGGCACTGTGAAGGCAAATTTTTCTCTATCCTTTTCTTGTAAAGGTATAGTGAAAAAACAGTCTTTCAAATCAATAACTATAAGAGGTCATCCTTTTGGTAATAGAGAAGGCAAAGGAATTCCAGATTGTAGAGGACCCATAGGTGAATTACCTTGTTGACAGCCCTTAGATCTGTCACCATTCTCCATTTACCAGATTTCTTTTTTACAACAAACACAGGAGAATTCCAAGGGCTGGTTGATTCTTCAATATGGTGAGCATCTAGTTGCTCTCGTACCAGCTGTTCCAAAGCCTGTAATTTATCTTCAGCTAGGGGCCACTGTTTGATCCATATTGGCTTCTCAGTTAACCATTTTAAAGGTAAGGCTGTTGGTACCTCTAAAGGTTTGCTAGTTGCTGTATGTTCTTGTACAGCCTGATGGCTGCTGACCTTTTTCCATAATACCTCATTATATCCTTCCTAGAATTATGAGTTCCTGGGACTACAGGAATGTTAATCTGGGTATTCCATTGCTGTAGCAGGTCATGGCCCCATAAATTTATTGCAATATTGGCTATATGTGGCCTTAGTCTTCCTATTTGCCCTGCAGGCCCTATGCATTCAACCCATCTCATGTTTTGTTTTACATGAGATAGGGTTCCAATTCCCAGGAACTGAACATCTATTTCTTGAAGAGGCCAATTCGGATGCCAAGATTCTGGAGTAATGATGCTTACATCTACACCTGTGTCTAATAAGCCTTCAATAAAAATGATATTTATACAGACTCTTAGCTTTGGTCTTTGATCATCAATAGAAGTCTGCCAAGATATAAGTTTACTCTGTCCTACTGGATTTTTTGACTCATCCTCCACATTTAACCCATCATTTAGACCAGTATTGCTTTTTACAGCAGCCATTGGATTTTTAAATTTTCTTGGTGAGACACGTTCTCCACTGTAACTGGGAATGACTGGGCCACTTTTGGCTTGGGGGCCTGTGAGAGGCCCCTCAAGGGGTTTCCTGATGGTATTGGGTTGCCTTGTCTGTCTGTTGTTGACCTGCATTCATTGGTCCAATCTTGGCCTTTACCACACCTCTGACATATACCTGAATGCCAAGGTCTCCTATTTTTGTCATTCCCAGAGGAGATATTATTCCTAGAAATTCCTTGCCTGCAATCCCTTTTCAGATGTCCTAATTTACCACAATTAAAACATTTGGCAGTTTGATGTCTTCTCACTTTGAAAATCGCTTTGAAAATCACTTCTCTTACCAAAGATTCATCATTATAACCAAAAGTCTCAACATTCATCGTACGCTGGATCCATTCATCCATAGGTGCTGATCTAGACCTTAGAGGCCCAATTATCTTTTTACATTCTAAGTTTGCATTTTCTTGGATATCATGTAGATTGCCATCCTGGAGGTACATTCTATCTGTTACCTTATCAAAACTTTGTGATAACTTCTGAGTGTCAAATTCAACAGTATGAACCCTTTCAGGTAACTTCCTAGTACCCTTGGATATGGAGTCAATTTTGCCTATCGTAGTATCCACTTGTTCAGATAACCTCTGATTTTCAATAATTTTAATCCTTTCAACTAGCCGTTCATTATTAGTCCATAAAGATTGTATTGTTCTTAGGAGTGCCATATTCTTCCTTAATGATAGAATATGGAGAAGAAAACTGAAACCTAGTAACCAGTAAATTGAGGTATCCCCATAGTCATATAAACCTCACATGATATAATCCACTGTATTAGTGAAGAAAGCAGTAAAAGTTGCAATGGAAATGAAATCTGCCATATTACCTATTATCCAGCAGGTGGCGTTGTTGCCGAGTCACGACTAGAATCAATGCAAAGGTGACAGAAATGGGGCCCTGTTTCAGTGTCTGCCTTAGTATTTGTTAAAAACTGGGAAATATGAGTTGCTCAACAAAGTAAATGTAATTAAATCAATTCCATACATGGAACCAGAAACCCAGAATCCAGGGGTAGAGAACAGCAACCCGAAAACCGCATATGTCTCCACGTGACAAAGAGTCGCCCTGAGGGGTTGCAGCGCTGCGCTGCAAGGGTTATTTAAAAACCGCTCAGAAAAGAGCAAACCAGGCAGGCAGAGACTGTCTGGGCCCATGGAGCCCGGGAGGCATGGAGTTTAAATCCACATGGAGAGGCAAATGATAGGGCGCGTGGGGACTTGAAGACAATCTGAGGCATGTAAAGAGAAAATATAAGGAATTGCAGCAAGAAAAGCCACTGCGCGATATTCTATATTGAACTGCTGGCTCCATGCACAGGCCGCGGCTGAGGGAGGGCTTGTGCCAAGCTGAGCTGGCAGCAGGCAGCCGAGCTGGGGGGGATTTAAAACCAAATGTTGGACACCAGATGAAGGCGTAAGTCACAAAACAATCCCACACCAGTTTGGAATTATGATTAATAAAATGGTTATTTATTTAAAGGAAAAAACTTACAGACCACTGTCCCAGACAACAGCCCTCTGTGCGATCAGGAACGAAGTCTAACAGCCGGAAGCAGGAAGCAAGAGAGCGAGCACAGGGCTACCGCTGCTTTTTAAAGCAAACGAGACCACGCCCAAGTGGGCTGGTATCTTAAAGGCTATTGGCTGAAGGAACAGAAGGAGCTCCCGCAGCACTAAGGACCATTAATTATACTGAACTGATATATAATTGACCATGTGGTTTAAGATGCAGGGTCTGTTGTTCATCCAATCAGAATGATAACTAAAGGCACAGTCATTGCTGATAGCAAAGTAGTTAGCCTGGGGAACCAAGAGAACCGAAACTGGTACCGATTATCTGATTTATGTCTTTGTCTCTTGACCCCTTTGATGACTTTTCCAAACATGGCAAGATTGTCTCTAGTTACTCATGGTCAATTGGCATAGAACAACAGGGTTCTCCCAAAGCTAAAAGTGGTTTCCTTTATCTCATGAGAAGTTAAATCAAAGCCTCCCTGATTTTGTAGGACCATTTCTGTAAGAGAATATGTTTGTTTCAGCTTAGAAATGGAAATTTTTAATAACTCTAGTTCCTGATCAACCTGTCTACTTACTTTGGAAAGCATGAGAAGAGGCACATTTAGTGAAACCATTAGTGCATGCCTACCAAGTAGTCCCAGAGGTCCAGGAATACTGCTGTTGTCTGGATGAATTAACCCACAAAACAGAACAGCAGGCATCAGAATAGGGAGAAAGAACTGCCTAGGCTAAAGGTTTTGGATATTA
>PVIU01031857.1:0-14282 GCA_004026605.1 Ondatra zibethicus
TTGACAGAGACATCTCGCTGCCTGGACAGTCATCCAAAGGTCTTCTGTAACATTGCGGGCACCCATCTTCAGCCTACTGGCCCATAGTATCCAGAAGACTTTTCTATGAAGCAGGAAATTTTAAAGACAGTTCTGCTCATATTGGCAGTTTGTCAGTCACTTTCTTCTGTGTCCTGCAGAATGTCTGGCAGACTCTTTCATGAAGCAGAAACCCTGAAGGAAAGTCTCACCTTTAGGCAAGTTCAGCAGTCATTTTTCTGTGGGTCCTGCAAGTCCAGTTTATCAAGCAGCCCAGACAAGAGCAGTTTCTTGCCCAAATGGCTAATAAACTCCATAAGGAGCCTCTTCAATGCCCATCTTCCTCTTGAAATAGATTGGTGCTGCCAGGAGCAGATGTGTCTCATTGTCATGAAATGTCTTAAGTTCTTAAAACATTTAAAATGCCATATTCTGAAGGTCTCTGAAATATTGAAAGAATATGTATTTAACTGAAATATATCGATATATATCTAGAAAACCTAACTAACATGACTACAAGCTTGACTATTATGGATAATTATCTATTAACCTATATGTCTTAATTATACATTACATTTTTAAATGAGCTGCACAAACACAGTACCTTAATCAAGAGCAGAAATATACATATAACAAAATTGACCTTAAATTTGTATCACTAGACCAAGATCCATACCAATGCAAAACATTCATCTCCATATCAGCTTGCTGTTATGAAAAACGTCACAAATATTTGTATTCTTGCCACAGTTTTCTTGGTTCAAAATCAAAGATAAAGAATTCCTGGAATAATGTATACAGGTGATAAAAATTCTCATATATAGAAGCTGGGAATGTATAATAGCTTATATACTATTATATAATAATAATAATATTATTATAGCTTATAATAACACAAAGTCCTGGTTTCAATCTCCAACATTGAATTCAGTATGTTTGGTGATACATACCTGTAATCCCATAACCCAGGAGGTGGATGCAAAAAGATCAGAAATTCAGTCATCTTCAGCTACTGCGTGAGTTCAAGGCCAGCGTAGGATACCTGAGACCTCATGTGAAACAAACAAATAAACAAAACACAAAACCTCCAAGGGCCATTGAGATGGGTCAGCAGGTAAAAGAATGAAGTTCACAGGTGGTCTTTGGACATCCACAGAGCGTGCATACACACACACACAGAAGAGACACATACACACACACACACACACACACTAAAGAAAGAAAGGAAAGAAGGAAGGAACGAAGGCAGGAAGAAAGGAAGGAGGGAAGAGATAAATAGATAAATAAATAATTTTTTAATCTGATATGTAGGGCTAGTGAGATGATTGAATGGTTAAAAGCATTTTCTACCTTTGCAGAGAACCCTAGCTTAGTTCCCAGCATCTAAATGGTGGATCAGAATCTTCTTTCTGTAATTCTAGCTCCAGGGCATCTAATGTTCTTTCCTAGCTTCTGTGGGCACCAAGTACACATGTTGCATACATATATACATGCCAGCAAAGCATTCATGCATGTAAAACAACCAGCATTAAAAAATTATAACAATGGACAACTAGCCCCTCAGAAAACTTTATTAACCTGTACCACAACAAATGGCAGCACTAATTGTTCCCAAAAAGATGATGTCAGCAAGACTATTAGCTAAAGGCCAAGTCCAATTATCATCTTTGCTTTATAAAAGCTTAAAAAATTGTCATTATTATTATTATTATTATTATTGCATGTATGTGGTAGAAGGGGGCATGTGTGTGCCACTGTACATATATGCAGGTTAGAAGACCAGTTTGTCCTCTAACAGGAATTTCCTTCCAGGGATTGAACTCAGGTTGCCAGTCCTGCACAACAAGAGCCTTGAACTGCTAAGTTATCCTACCCACTGACCGCCATCTTTGATTTGTAACGGACTGTGGGGAATAAAAGGCAATGAATAATAGATGTCAGAAGATAAATAGCCAACAAAACTGGACTTACTTATCTACTAGCTGATTACAGGCAAAGCACTATAGGAAATGTGATATATCATTCTTGTTAGTTGTATTAATAACTTTTGTATTACTCTGATTAAAATATTTTTGAGAACAACTTAAAAGATAGAAAACACAGGTAGTGAACAGGGACAATATAGCTTCCCCTGGGATTGGATAGATGGCTCAGCTCCTGGGGATCCAACACGTTCTTCTGATTTCCACAATCACCAGGCATGTACATGGCAATCGTACATCTATGCAAGCAAAACACACACGGAAAATAAAATAAATAACTTGTTAAAGAAAAGATGCCTGCCCCCAAGAAACCATCCTCAGTTGCCTGTTTTCTCTAGCTAAGCCCCAACCCCTAATTCCAAAAGAGCTCAGAACCTCTCATAAATAGTACTACCACTGTCGACCCTCCTTTAGCAACGAAGTTTCCTAGGAGGGCCATTTCATATTCAAACCATAGCAGCAGTATTTGCTTTTCTTTTTCGTTATGTCTAAAAATTCATTAAAGATAAATGAACAAATCATTTCTTTTGTCCATTGTCCTATGCTAATGTCTGTTTTGTCATGTTTTTTCCAACTGTTTTTCTCTTTGTCCATTTACCATTAAGGATGCTATATTTCTATATAATTTTGGAACACGCTAGTGTCCCTGCAGTCAATACAAGCCTTCAAAGAGTGAGCGTGGGTGCTAGCTTAGATGTGGTAGTGAAACAAGTTCTGTGAGCTGAGGATGAGGGAAGCAACTTTAACCCCAGCACTCTGAAGGCAGAAGCAGGTGATGTCTGGAAGTTTGGAGCCAGCCTGGTCTACACAGTGAGATATTGTCTCAAACATAAATAAATAAACAAAAGAAAAAAATTTAGAGTGAGGAGGAAAATCATGGTTCTCATGGTCTGGAAGTGGAAGAGAGGTGAGAAAATGTTGGTCAATGGATAGAAACTTCCAGTAAGTCGGGAGGAACAAGTTCAATAACTCTGGTGCACACGGTTTTGATCACAGTTGATAACAATGTGTTGTACAGCTGAAATTGCTGGGAGTAGATTTGACATATTCCCATAGTGCAAAACCTAAGGTAAGAAAAAGGTAAAGAATATATTAACTGTAAGCTGGGGATGTCATTGTAAGCTCAGATGGTAGAATGCTTGCCTAGCATACATGAAGTCCTGGGTTCAGTCCTTAGCACAGTATAAACCAAACGTGGTGGTTCACACTAGCAATTGTAGCACTCAGGAGGTGGGGTCAGAAAGATCAAGATCATCTCTAGCTACCTAGGAAGTTCTAGGCAAGCCTGGCACACAAGAGATCACTGAAAACAAAAACAAACAACAGCAACAGCAACAAAGGCATGCCTTTAATCCCAGCATTCTGGAGGCAGAAGCATGTTCCAGTCCATCCAAGACTAAATAGATAGACCCTGTCTAAAACTCAAAAAAAAAGTAAAGAAAAGAAAAAGAGCCTTGCAACCATGAGTCCCTCAGATTGTTAAAATACATACAAACATATATATGTATATATGTGTCTATGATTATAGGTAGTAGCTTGAATTAGTCATTCCACTAGGTATGCATATATAAAATGGTCATATTTAATATGTATATATACATTATATATTATATGTGATATATGTATACACACACACACACACACACACACACACACACACACACACATAGCCTTTTGAAATAGGGTCTCTGTAGCCTTGGCTGGCAAGGAACGATCACACTAGGTTGACCTCAGACTCACAGAAATCCACCTGCTTCTGCTTCTGAAATCCTGAGATTAAAGGTATCCACCACTCCTAGGTATAATCTTTTTAAATGCTATAAAACATATTTGGAAGTTTGTCAAATGAGATTCTGTTTGGGTCACCCTACCTTTCTGAGTCTTAACCAGCACTACCATTACTGCACCTTCCCTGAAAGATCTAACATTCCCTTTTTCTTCTCTCCTTTCTTTCTGGCCAGTACCTAAGTATGCTTTCTCTGGTGTTTTGGGCTTTTTCACTTTCTCTAACACTCCCCTCCCCTCCCCTTCCTTCCCTCCTTCTTTTCCCCTCCAGGGGTTGCTCATCTGGCAAGTGCCTGGTGGCTAGGCAGATGTGACTTTTTCTCTTTCTCTTTTCTAGCTTCCAGGCAGTTGCTGAGATTCATAGCTTGCCCGGCCTGGGGGTTTTCTTTTAAACTCTAAAACTCCTTTTTGGATTCAGTGCATAAATACTTTCAGAGCTAGTTGGTTTCTTCCCGATTTGGCCTTGTAAATAAAGAACAATTTCAGATCTGCCTCCTCTACTGTGATACAGTGTATGATTTTGTCCAATTTGTTTCTGAGTGTACTGCAGCTCAAGGTTTCTCTGTGTGGTTTGGAAACTTTCTGCCTGATATCGGGAGTTAAGAGCAAGAATGTGTCTCTAGTGAAGCTGATTGGGACAGGATGTGTTGGCCGGTGACTTCTTTTGGCTGAGGACGCAAAATGAGCCACAACTGTTTGAAGGACAGACATTTGTGCTAAGAGTGTCTTTACCACAGATTGATATAAGGAGAGCATGGAGGCATGACTAGAATATTCCTATATTGGGATACTCCCATTTAAAACAGTATCCTCCATAGTTGCTCAGTTCCATCTCCATGATAGACTCCTCCTTTTCCAGGCTGGTGAGATGGCTCAAGTCGGTAAAGGCACTTGTTGTTCTTAACCTGAGTTGATTCCTGGATCCACATAATGTAAGGGAAGAACATAGTCCTGAAAGTTGTCCTCTGACCCCCAGAAGCATGCTATAGCATGCACACATCCCCACCATGCACCTCTCTCTCTCTCTCTCTCTCTCTCTCTCTCTCTCTCTCTCTCTCTCTCTCTCACACACACACACACACACACACACACACACACATATACACAGATACACAGGGATGCCTTCACCTTTCTGAGGACCCCATGGAGTCCAAATGTCTGTCTCTGAGCTTTGTCATGATCGTGGCATGAGAAAGTACTCTATGTTACCTGAATTTGCACAGGACTAATTGTACATTTAGATGCTAGAGTATATATACATTCTTAGTGAAGAAAAGTCTTTTCTATTACTTATGCTAAATATTTTTTTTTGTGGGGGGAAGCATTCTATGATCTTTGGTCCTCAGAAGGTGACTGGGAAGCAGGCCCAAAGAGCAAACAAAAGTGGGTTATCTGGAGGACAAGCTTCTAAAAGACTATAGTGACATTTCTCACTTTCGTTTTCATTCTGTTTCACCTCCGGCTAGCCTCAAACACGCATCACTCTCCTACCTCAGCCTCTCAAGTACTTGGCCTTGCAGGCCTGAGCTTTCACACCCAGCTCATCCTGCCTATATTTGGACAGGGTATCTTTGGAGACAAATCTTCCGAAGTATGGGTTTGAGGAGGCAAACAACTTCTCAGGGAAAGAATGGGAAAGTTTTGTAAGAAGCCTAGAAGTTTCTAAAAATGAGGAAGGTACGAATTTCCAATGTTTCCTTCTCTATCTGTAACATTCTAGAAGAGGGCAGATAAGGACCAAAAGGCCCTAATGAAAACCCATTGTTTAGAAAGCTATAGAAAGGAACTAGAGCAGGCCTAGTTTCTCAGTCAGCTTTCTGTCTTACTTAGACCTGAGCTGGCTTTTCTCCAGAAACATCCCTTTCTAGAATTGCCTTTGTCTGTGTTCCCATTGTTCTTTCCCTAGAATCTGTAGCTTTTGTTAACTTAATGCTTCCTTTGGAGGAGATGGCTTTCTCTAGTAACTTCAGACCAAGCTTTCTGAGTGTTCACATCTCTGTGCAGTTTAGGATTTTTGGCACTGGGCTTGTATATGAAAGAAATGAGAAAATGTCTCCATCAGTTTGGCTTGTTGGCACATCTACAGGATGCTGCCTTGACAGATGATTGATGTAGGAGATCCTAGGCCATGGTGGGCAGTGCCACTCCAGGCAGGTGGTCCTGGATTATATAAGAAAGCAAATGGAGCAAGCCATGGAGAATAAATCATTAATCAGGTTTCCTCCATGGTCTCTGCTTCAGTTCAGGCCTCCAGGTTCCCATTGTGAGCTTCTGCGCTGGCTCCCCTTGCCAGTAGACTGACTATGCACAGAAATGTAGGCCAGATAACACCTTCCTGCCCACGTTGCTTTCCATCATGGGGTTATCACAGCAGCAAAAAAGCAAACCAGGGCACTCTCCACAAAAACGATTTCTCTGGTTTTTTAAAAACTATCTTTTGACTATTGTTATTTTTGCTTAAAAGTTTGGCTCAGTATAGAATTCTAAGCAGACCCAGAAGAAATTCTGTGAGCTGGGTGTGAGGTGAATGCCTTTAATCCCAGCATGCAGAAGACAGAGGCAGGCAGATCTCTGTGAGATTGAGACCACTAATTCTTAAAGGGCAAAGCACAGCCAGGGCTACACAGAGCAACCCTGTCTTGAAAAGCCACCCCCCCAAAAAAAAGAAAAAGAAAGTAAATAATCCTAAGATGAAAAAACTTTCCCCAGTTTTTGTCTTTTATTTATTTATTTGAGATAGGGTCTTACTGTATAGACTTGCTTTCCCCATGATTTTGACTATACTTTCTTTTTCTTTGCAGTGGGAGAGAGGTGTTTGTTTGAGACAGGGTCTTATTGTGTAGTGCTGGCTGACCTAGAACTCAGAGACATCTACCTGCCTCTGCCTCTCTAGTGCTGAGAGTAAAGGTATGTGTCACTATGCCTGGCAACTATACTTTCTCATTAGGCCATTTATAAATTAATATTTATTTTTGAGACGACATGTAGCCCAAGCTGACTTTGAACTCACTATATAGCCAATGATGACCTTGAACCCTATCCTTCTGCCTCTGCTCCTCAAGCACTCAGATTACAGGTGTGTAACAACCTAAGGTAACCACCATTAAGAATTACGGGCTCCTGCATACTAATGGAGCACTCTGCTCACTAAGCTCAATCCCACCCTTCCATTAGTTTCTAAAATCCAGCATTTATAACCAAGAATTCACATTTAATTTTTATTCTTTTCTAGTGCATTCATTACCTCTTTCTCTCTCTAAGAACCTAGGTTCTTTTATACCACTGATATCCTTTAAAGGGGTATATATCCGTGCAGTTTTTAAAAAGGATCGTATTTGTACTTGATAGGCCATTTTATTTTCTTACTGCTCTGAGGATAGAACCTAGGGCCTTTGTCTTGTTTGGCAAGCAGGCTCTTACACTCTACCACTGAGGCATGTCCCAAGCCTTCGATAGGTCCTTTTACTCCAAATATCCATCCTTTTTCTTTCCAGAGTCCTTTTTCCTTTTATTTCTTTGAAATATCTTTCTCCATTGTCTCCTCTCTTTCCTGGACTCCTGCTGGATATTGAACCCCCTGAATTCATTGTCTGACTGTGTTACTTTCACAACACAATCAGACAGTCCCACTATCCTTTCCTAAAATTTCATCCCCTTTCTCCTCACATATCCCACAACCACTCCCCCTTTTCCTCTTCACCATTGTTTAATCATTTCATTCCATAAAAATTAGTACAGAGGTTTGCATGGCATGTTACTGGGATCAGCTCTCCAAGAAGAGTAAGGAAGAGAGGAAAGAAGGTTGGGTAGAGGAGGAAATCAAGTCTAAGAAGAAGCCCCATTAGTCAGTACAAGAATTTCTACAGGCTGGATAATATTTCAGAATGGTTCTGACTTGAGGCAAGGATGCTGAGCTCTGAAATCCATTGTGTGAAGTCAAAGGATGCTGACCTTGAACTAGGCAGCTCCTTTCAGTGGGGCAATCTTTTATGGGAGCTAACTGCATCAAACTTCTCTCGAATGAATGACGGGACAGTAAACCCTTGGTTTTTGAAGGAGGATCCGAAGGACACAGCTTAGCTTCTACCCCGTTAGTCCCTGTCAGTCTTACCTAAGCATGGCTGGCCTCACACTCTCTTTGTTGCTGAGGATGACTTTGAACTGATTCTCCTCCTGGGATTACAGGCATGAGCCACACCCAGTTTTATTCAAGGATGGGTATCAAAGACAGGGTTTCCTGCATACTAGGCAAGCGCTCTTCCAACTCAGCTACACTCCCAACACCGTGGGATTTTTTTAATGTTAACAATCATGTCCCCAGGTATAGGATCTTTCTTTCTTGTTTTCCAATTGGTTTTTGGTCATCACAGTCCATTATTATATGTAGATTATGATAATGACTTGATTATTTTAGTATATAGCCATTAGCTTTTTTAAAAAATGTTTTTATGGTTTATTTAACTTTATTTTATGTGCACTGGTGTGAAGTTGTCAGATCCCCTGCAACTGGATCTTCAGACAGTTGTGAGCTGCCATGTGGGTGCATTCGAATTGAACCCAGGTCCTCTAGAAGAGCAGTCAGTGCTCTTAACCACTGAGCCATCTCTCCAGCCCTAGCCATTAGCTTTTTGTCTTGTTTTGTTTTCCAAACTCTCCTATTCCTGAACTATGTTTGTCTCTTCCAAGTCTCCTCCCCACCCCACTTACTTATCCACCTATATATCAACTCTTAAAGAACAAGACACTGCTTTAGATGATGATAATCTAACAGTGAACAAGACTCATAATTCAGGAGGCAGAGACAGGTAGATCTGAGTTTGACGCCAGCGTGGTCTACACACTGAAACCCTGTCTCAAAAGAACCAAACCAAAACAATCTCCTCAAAAGACTCAAAAAAAAGAAAAACTCTCAGATAATAAGCTAGTAAGTATACCAACAAATAATCAAATATAAGGAGGTCATCCTTGATTGGAGTGAATACAATTCATTGGGATGGGATGGAGTGTGTGAGAGTAGGTAGTAGTGCATTTTCAATAGGGTGACCAAGGAAGGTAGCTGAGGAAATAGCATTTCAAGAGGAAGTTGACCACAAAAGAGCGGGCAAATGCGATCAGAGCGCTGAGAAACATCAAGGGCTGTGCTTCTGAGAAGACAGCAAGTGGACTAGGCTGCAGGACTACCAAGGCCACAAATGTGGCTGGAGAAAAATGCACAAAGAGGCTGTGCGGGAGAGAGATGTAGCAAGGGAGGAAGGGATCAGATCTGCCTTTGGTGCTTCGTGTCAGGCGTAGTTCTAGCAAACAGGAGTATTAAGTGTGTGAACCTGTGTGCCTGTTTAAACACACACACACACACACACACACACACACACACACCCCTATTATTTATTGATGAGAGAAAGAAAGAGAGAGAGAGAGAGAGAGAGAGAGAGAGAGAGAGAGAGAGAGAGAGAGAAAGTATTTGAGATAGTTTGGTACTCTTCAAACCAGAGCAGGCAGGAGTGGGGGAGAAAGGAATTATCTCAAGGATTTGCCTCAGTTAGAGAGCTGGTGGATGGGCGGCAAACTCTCAGGCAGAAAGGTTCTTAGAGACTTGCCTCAGAACTTCTTCCTAGGGGAACCTTAAGTTTTGCCATTAAGACCTTACAGCTGATTGAATGTGGCCACCCAGGCTTTGGAGGATTATCTCCTTTGCTTAAAGTCAACTGATTTGCAGATGTTAACCACAGCTCAAGGCAGCAGTAAGATTAAGTGTTTGAATAACTATGGCCTAGCTGGGGAGGGGGAGGCCAGAGAAACTGAAAAGTCACCCCAGAGCGACTTGACTCTATCATTCGGTGATTTGCCCGGCTGTTCATATTTAAAAACGAGGCCCAGAACTGCTGATTGGAAAATTCACAGAAGGGACTTCCTGACTGCCAGCCCTTGCTTTAGTGTTAAAAAGCTGATGAGGGGAATCCATGATGGGAAGAGAAACTTCCCGCGGGAGCTCTTCAGTCACCCCACCCCCAACCCCTGTTGCAGTCTCTGCTCTCTTGCAAGGGGAATGTGCTGATGTCCGTCTGTAAGAAGTGTGATTGACAAGGCCAAAGGCTTCCTCTGTGTTAGTCAGTAAATGTCGCTGTCTTTAGGCATATGCCTCATTCTGGCCCTTCAACAGTACACAGCATCTCCCAGCCTTCTGCATGTCTAGAGTTGTATGGGCTCACACCCACTCCCTTTGGTCCATGCGTCTTTTGTCTTTTCTTGAGGCCTTCACTCACTCCACCTAAGCTGGAGCCTCCCAAGATGGGCTTTATTCTCTTGGGACTTTCCAAAACTTACCCGTGTAAGTTTATAAATGTATGTCCTTTTAAAATCAGATGTATGTGTGTCCATCTACGGGTGCAACTAAGTGCAGGCCACATGATGGCTGGAGTCACAGGTGGTTTTGAGCTATTCAGCTTGGATGGTGAGAACCAAACCCCAGGACTCTGCAAAAGCAGTGCATGCTCTTGACTGCTGAGCTATCTTTCCAGCCCCAGGTTTATACCTTTCAAAAGAAGACAATGGAAACGATATGTGTTGCTTTTGCTATTCATACCACCTAGGCTAAGTTTTCTACAGAAAAAGACTTGAGTTAAACACTGGGGAAAAGAGGGAAAGGGATGTCTCTCTTTGCACTCTGGAGATCCACAAGGAACTGGGAAGAATCTGAAATTGAGGCATACCTCAAATGCAGTGCTGCAGACATCAGGTGAGCACACAAGGCTTCTGGCTCCAGGCTTGTTCTCAATTCTGGTAGCTGTGGCAAGATTCTCATTCAACTACAAGGTTATTTCAAGTTGTGCCAAATCAGTGTTCTATTAAAACTAAGATACTGTTTTATTTTCCTGATAAGACAGTGCACAGCCCCGGCTGTAGGAGGCTTGGGTGAAGCTGTCTGTCCAGGCTGGATCATCTTTAGATAGATAAGATGAATGAAAAACAAGGTTCTGGGTTGAAAAAGTTATCATAGCAGAAGAGGAATAGGCTCCTAAGTAAAGGAATCTGAGCTTGGTAGGGTGGCTTACCCTTGTCATCCCAGCATTCAGAGGTAAAAAAATAACAGGGAGTTTGAGGATAGCCTGGCCTATATAATGTGTTTCAGAACATCTTGAACTATATAGTGTAAGACTCTGGAGAGAGAGAGAGAGAGAGAGAGAGAGAGAGAGAGAGAGAGAGAGAGGGATTATATTACACTATTCTTGGATATGCATTCAAAGGACTCTATTCTACTAAGAGAGATGCTTGCATAGCCATAATTATTACTGCTATTTTCACCTAGCAATTATAAAGGAATGGAACCAGCTTAGGTGTCATATCCATGTGTGTGTGTGTGTATGTGTGGACATGGTACATGTAGATACCCATAGAGGTCAGAAATATTGGATCCCTTGATTCATGATATTTGTGAGCTGCCTGACTACATGAATGCTAGAATACAACCCCCCCACACACACACATATAACCTCTCTATGTATCCCTGGCTGGCCTAGAACTCCCTATGTTGGCCAACATGTCCTTGCACTCACAGACATCAGCCTGCCTCTGTTTTCCCAGTGCTAGAGTTAAAAGTATGAATCACCATACTCAACCATATGTGTGTATGTGTGTGTTATAATAAATAAGCTTTGTAGTATGTACAACGATAGCACTTTGTTTAGATTTATCAACTGTATAGTTTTTGATTGTCACGCAACCTACATAGCCAGCGTGGTGACACTGGTTTTCTCAGATCATGCTATTTAACAAATGCCAGTTCTAATTCACCTTAGTAAATAATTAGTTGGGCAGTACGGAAGTTCAGCAATCAACCCTGTACTTTCACTTCACTGTTTACACCTAAATGCTTCTTCACTAATTATAGCTAAAAATTAAGGAGTCAGGAGTTATGATTTCAAATGCTACTCTAGAGTTGACTTTTCCTCAAGCAGTAAAATTCCCATTTCAAATATATCCTCGTCATACTCAAAGCATTTAATGAAAGGACTGCTAACATTTGTGGAAGAGATTTGTTTCCTACAACTATAGTGTTACTGGAAATGTCCTTGAAGCAAGTGATCATCAGAATAGCAAATTTTGAAGGACCCATTTCTTTTAATGAACCTCAGGAAAAAAACCTCACCCATGAAGCAGCACTTTCTACAGAAAGCAAAGTTTTGGCTTTTAGAGTTACAAAAGATGGAACTGAAAAAAATGAAAGCAAGTGAGGGTATGTTTTCTGAGGTTCTTCCTAAGAAAGAAGAAACATTGTGTCTATTTGATCGCTTGCTTCTTTCATTTCTTTGGGCAAGCTTAGCACATTGTGTTAAGGTGACTTCCCTGCAGTTAACAACTTTCCCTTACCAAATTTTTCTAGTGTAGAATTAAATGAAGTTATAATGTTGTGTTAGTCATAATGTATTAGTTGAACATCTTTTGGTCGCTAATGATAGAATTCCAAATACAAATGGGTTTAAACACAAAAGAAAATGCAGCAATCTATATAACTGAAAACTCTAGGAAAGGTGGATAATTTCTTCAGGCATGGCTGACTCTAAATGTTTAAATAATTTCATTAGGAATCAATTTCTTTCCCCATCTCAGCTCAGCTTTCCTCTTTAGGTTTCATTCTTAGGTAGGATGTCTTTGCAGCATCAGGCTTACTTTATAATCATCCATTGAAGAAAAAGTTCTACTATTAGTTCCAGAAAGTTCTGGATGTTAAAGTTCTTTGGTGTAAAACTATTTAATGACCAAGGAGACAGACTACAATATTCTACTAAGCCTTGGCCACAGTCCCATCCTGAATCTAGGATTTGCTAACAGTCTTGGGGGCATCACAAGGACCTAAAGTGGTACAAATGGGTTTCCTATAGGAATATTGCAGTACATAGATACTAAACAAACAAAAGTGTAAGATGTCCCCTTTATCTATAGCAGAAAAACCAGCCCAAGAATTTGATGTGGCTTTTTAGGTTAATCAATTTTAATTACACAGATTTTTAAGTTTCCCTTATCCCTGTTCTAAAATGAGTTTTCATTTGGTAACCCTCTCATATGTTGTGAGACTTCCTGAGTTCTGTAGAACCTCTCCAACGTCCAAGTAGTAAAGATGGCTTTGCATTTTATCGCTACCTTTAAGTTCAGCATGTTGTTGGAGTTCTGTTTTCTCAAAACCTGTATCTAACTTACTACAATGCAATAATATTCTTTTATTCTAATTTCTTCTGTCCTACCTAAAAGAAGTGATATTTAGAATGAATGATGCATACCCCAATTTCACCAGTTAAACTCAAACTCTCCATGACTAGTCCTAGGCTAACATGAAAGAGGCAGGAGTTATGATCCAAATTTTATACTTGGCTGCATTGGTTCTCCTCAGGTACCTCATACATAAAGTGCCTAAAAAACACTGCACCGGGTGATGGTGGCACACACCTTTAATCCCGGGACTCGGGAGGCAGAGGCAGGCAAATCTCTGTGAGTTCAAGGCCAGCCTGGTCTACAAGAGCTAGTTCCAGGACAGCTCCAAAGCTATATAGAAACCATCTTGAAAAACCAAAATAAAACCTTCCAAACAAACAAACAAAACAACAAACAAACCTACTTACACTTGTTGGCCTCTATAACAGTACTCTCTTGTCGGAAAATTTTGAAAAGGATAGTGGGTACAGAAAAGAGTGATGCTTGCAACTCCTGTAAAGGCTTCTAGTATTAGAGCAAAATTGGGGTAAATCCTAGGGCTTGGACACTGGATCACAGTTCCATAGTTTCTACCTTGACACCCCTGGCCTCAGTTGCTATAGGTCTTATCGCTTTTTATTTTTGAGATTATAATTTAATTACATTTTTCTCTTCCCTTTGCTCCCACCAAGCCCTTCCATACACTCTTCCCTGCTGGCCTTCAAATCATGGTGCAATGGCTTTTTTTTTTTTTTTTGGTTTTGTTTTTCTGAGACAGGGTTTCTCTTTAGTTTCGGAGCCTGTCCTGGAACTAGCTCTTGTAGACCAGGCTGGCCTCGAACTCACAGAGATCTGCCTGCCTCTGCCTCCCTCCCAAGTGCTGGGATTAAAGGTGTGTGTCACCACCTCCCGGCTGCAATAGCTTTTTGATGAGCATCCTGATCCTCTTCACTCTTCCTAATGCAGCCCCTAGACTAATAAGCTCAGGAGGAGGAAAAGGGCTGGGACCTCCTGTGCTTTCCCACTTGGTTTTTCAAGAGGCTGACTTCTTTTGATGCCCACCCCCTTTAATTTTTGTTGTTGATTTTGGTATTTAGTATGTGGGTTGTTTGTGTGTGTGTGTGTGTGTGTGTGTGTGTGTGTGTGTGTGTGTGTGTGTGTGTGTTTGAGACATAGTCTCTTGTAGCCTAGGCTGGCCTGGAATGGGCTATGTAGCTGGGGATAACCTTGGTCCTCCAGAGTTCATCTCCTGAGAGATGCAACCCAGGGTCTTGTACATATTAGGTATGCACTCTACCAATTGACCCATAT
>PVIU01031858.1:0-14276 GCA_004026605.1 Ondatra zibethicus
AAAGACTAAAACAAACAAACAAATGCAAGAAGCTGTCTTCAAATAATTAATAGTCTAAAAGAGAAAGAAGAAAAAGAAATATATTCATTAAAAATACTACAATGATGTCCATTTTAATACAACATATCTTTAGTCTTTACCCTCCTGCCACCCAAAACTCCTAAGGACATTAAAATATGCCAGATCATAAGAATATCTATGTCTGGTAGTGACTAGGTGTTGAGAGAGGAGGAGAAGAGAAGTTATGAAGAACGAATCATGAGATTAAAGGATATAAATCCTTAAACACCACCTTCAAGCATCCAGGCAGGAGGAAAAAAATCTACAGATGGACCTACACTGCCAAAGTCATATAATTTGATTACTCACACCAGTTTGATGAAGTTTAAATTCAGAATTCTTTAACAAGACTAAAGACCTCTGGTTGAGAAACATGTTGATGAGTTGTCAAGGGCATGCCTGGGTAGTTCATGTCTGGGAAAGGACAAGGAAACTTCGTACCCTCATTCACTTGCCCTGTGAAAATTTTTCATCTCATTATTCCTGAGTTGATGCATTTATATTAAACTGGTAATCATTAACCCTAAGAGCAACATTAGAGCCAAAATTCCAGCTCTGTATCCAAACTATTTGTACCTGTTGTTTTCTCAATGTGATATATTTTTTAAGGAAACACCTAATAACTATTATAAACATAACTGTTAAACAAATGAGTAATTTCTGTGAAAATGAAGTTTGGTTGTTTGAAAAGAGTAAGACAAAATTTTGTTGCAAGGAGGCCACTACTCGTGCCAAGCCGGGCACACTCCAAGCCCGGCAGCGTGCAGCCAGAGCTGAAGATTCTAAAACCAAATGGTGGGTTCCAGGTGATGGCATAAGTCCCAAAATAATCCCACACCATTTCGGAATTATTAATGATAAAAGGATTATTTATTTAAGGAAAAACTTACAGATTACTGTCCTAGATAACAGTCCTCTGCACGAACAGGAACAGAGTCTAGCAGCATGAAATGGGAACTGGAAGCAAGAGAGAGAGCACAGGGTTTACAGCTGCTTTTACAGTATCAGAGACCACGCCCACATGGGCTGTTATCTTAAAGTCTATTAGCTAAAGGAACAGAATGTGCTCCCACAGCAAAATTTCAGAAAGTTCTATTAAAATGGCATAGATGACTCCTAAAGATTAAGAAAAATAATTCAAGAAATATTAAAAATTATATGTATTGATCTCTATAATACAAAATTATCCAAGAAATGTTTCAAAGACTGACTTGTCAAATCATATTTTAAAGCTTAACTTCGATGTAAATTATAATCTTAAAACTATAGACTTAAAAATTAAACCAATACTAGAAGCTGACCATAGAGGAAATACTACTATATTATTGTCAGAGACAAAGACATGTAGAAAAATAGAATAGAATAAACTTATACAGTTATAAACACCTAATTTTTGTCAAAAGTTTCAAGAAACACTAGAGGAAAGAAAGCTGCTTCAGCAAATGGTGCTGGAGAACTAGATATCCATATGCAGAACGATAAAGTTAGATCCTTATTTCTCACCCTGTGCAAAAATCAGCTCCACATGGATCAAAGCCCTCATAGATCTTAACTTTTAAACTGCTAGGGGGAAACATAGGTAAAACACTTAGACATAGACACTAGCAAGGACTTTCTACAAATGATTCCAACAGCATAGGAAACAATGCTAAACCTTGACAAATGGGATTACATGAAATTAAAACCTTTCTTCACAGCAAATGAAGCAATCCTTATGATAGTCATCCCGCAGGATGGAAAATCAACAGTCTTTGACAACTACACAACATGCAGGCAATTGATTTTGAGAAAATATGAAGAACTGCATTAGTTAAACACCTAATAAACAAATCATACTATCAATAGACAAACTAATGAACTGAATAACAGTTCTCAAAACCGGGAATGTAAACAGCCAGTAATGCTTAAGAAAATGTTCAGCACTATAAGGGACATACAAATTCTAACTACTTTGAGATATCATCGCACCCTAGTCAGAATGATGATCATAAGAAACTGCTGACAACAACTGGTAAAGATGTAAGGAAAGAGAAACTTTTACACTTTACAGCTTGGAATGCAAATTTGTGAAGCTGCCATAGGACTCATGCAGTCCTTACAGAAATCAGTATGACGACTTCTCATACAACTGTCATGTGACCAGACAAGCCAAATATGAAGAACTCTAAGCCAGATATATGTGTTTATTGCTCCATTATTCACAAGAGCTAAGGTATGGAGCCAGCTTAAGTGTCCATCAACAGAGGAACCAAGAAACTACCGCCCATGCTCACGCTGGAACTTTGGCTACAAAGAAAAATAAATTTTGACAAGTGTAGGAAGATGAATGGAAAGAGAAGTCATGTGTTAAGCAAAGCATCCGGGCTCAGAAATGCACATTCCACATGTTTTCTCTAAAATATAAAACCTGCATTCTAAATTTAAATATATATACATGTATATATTCATGCTGTGTTGTGCATGTGTGTGCATGTGCATGCATGTGTGCATGTGTGTATGTGTGTGTATGTGAGAGAGAGAGAGAAAGAGAGAGAGAGGAAACTTAAAAGGGGGGGTCATAGAGGAGAGGAATTGACTTTAAATGTGGGAGAAAAGAATGAAAATTAATGGAGAATGATTTGGGAAGAAGGACAGCCTGAAGGAGCACAGGACTGAACAGTGTGGGGGAGGATGGTATATCTATGAAGTGTCATAGTAAAATCTCATACTTGTGTGCTAACTTTAAAAAGCCATTCAGAATATATATCAGAAGATAGGGCCACAGCTTGTCTGTTGTGTAAGGAGCCCTGGATTTGATCCTCAGCACTCAGCATCTCTCTCTCTCTCTCTTTTTTTCTCTCTCTCTCTCTCTAAAATGTAACATCAGTCACAAATATCTCACAGTGGTTCTCCTTACAAAATGATTCACTACCACACCTCAAGTATTCTTTCAGGTTTGGTTAAGAGACTGAAGGCACGACCTGCAAAACTGGCAGATAGTATTAGAATCTAAGCTATTTGCAGCATCACTTTGTTAGTGAAGGCTTAAAATGATTACCATTTGTTTATTTATTTCTAACTGTGTGTGTGGGGGGGGTGTTTTCCCTATATATCTGTCTGCACATCATATATGTGTTCAGAATTCAGAGGTGGGTATCAGATCCCCTGGAACTGGAGCTACACAAATAGTTATGAACCACTATGAGTTCACTGAGAAGCAAACATTTGAACATATACAGACCAAAGGCTGTGGGTGTTGGGAATTGAACCCTGCTCTCCTGGAAAGCAGCCAGTGCTCCTAATCATTGAGCCATCTCTCAGTCCCTGTTTCTGGAGATATTTTTTTATTGATTCTTCTGAATTTCACACCATGTACCCCAATCCCACTCAGCACCCAGTCCCTCCATATACCCCTTCCATGTGGCCCCCAAAAGAACCCCCCAAACATTAATTTGAAAAAAAAGAACCACCTCACCCCTCTGTCTTTCAAACACCTCTTAATTTGTCCTAGTGCCATCGGGAACTCAGGCAGTATAAACTTTTGTTCAACCAGCCTGACCCTCAGAATGGTCATTGCAATGAGTTATTGGTCTGGTTCAAGGCCCCAGGCACACAGTCTTCACTGGACCCTCACTGAAACTCTTCTTGGATATCCTGCTGTTGCCATGAGTGATGGAAATCCTGTGGTTACCATTGCATAGGACCAGCATACACTCCAGCAGGTCATAGATGGAGTAGATACAAGGGTGGGCCAACCCAAGGCCCAGGCTGTGTTCTGATTTGTAGCTGAGGTAGTCAGTCTGGGCCACTGGAACCATGCCCCTTAGACTAGGGGCAGAGTCAGCTCTCTTAGGCCCATGTCACTGAGACCAGCTCTCCCACTCCTGTGGTGAAGGGTGGGGCCATCCATCTCTCTAGAGTGCCAGGACCATCTATCCCAGGGCCAGTGTGTTGAATCCCACAACACCAGTGAAAGGCAGGGAAGTTCAGCCAGGTCCTCAGATTTCAATATGCCTGGTTCTGATGACCCCCCCTCCATGGCAACACAGTTCATGGACATCATCACAGAACCCAGTTGCAGCAAGAACACAGATCCAGACATTGCTCTTGGCAGCAGGTACAGTCTGGATGTCAGTCATTGTTGTCTGGGTTTCTGTCCTGCCCAGTTCCCGCAGTTGTTAAGTACCAAAGAAATTACACAGAGGTCTATATTAACTATAAACTGATTGGCCCATTAGCTCAGGCTTCTTATTAACTCTTACAACTTATAATAGCCCGTTATTCTTGTCTATGTTAGCCACATGGCAAGGTACCTTATTCAGTGGGGCAGTCACATCTTGCTTCTTCTGTGGCTGGGACAGGACTGCAGAGGAATAGGCTTCCTTCTTCCCAGAATTCTCCTGTTCTCCTTGACCTGCCTCTACTTCTTGTCTGGTTGTCCTGCCTATACTTCCTGCCTGGCTACTGGCCAGTCAGCGTTTATTTAAAATATAATTGACAGAATACAGACAAATGTCCCATACCAAGTCATCATTGCCACAGTGACAGCAAAGGCACCCAGATCATTATGGCACCAGTGGCTGCATGGCCCTTGAACACCAATATAGACTCAGGTGGCTGTCCAGACCCTACACATCTGCATAGCCCTGTGGCAATGGGAACCACAGACATCAATCCAGACCCTGACTGCTGCTGAGTCAAGGACCCAGACATGGCCCTTAGCAGTAGCCTGAGCCCAGAGGACACCATGACCCCAAGGGGCAACACAGACCACCCAGATCAGCATGGCCCCGAAGGCGGCATGGCTCTCATACACCAACATGGTCACAGGTTTTGGCCCAGGCCCTTGGCATCCAGGTGGCCTTTCATGGTACCATGGGCCACAGACATCAACTCAGAACCCAACTGTGGTAGGACCACTGGCCTAGACTTGGTTCTCTGTAGCAATCCAGGTTTAGATGTCACCATGGCCCCAGGTGACAGTGTAGGCCACTTGGATTGGCATAACCCCAGGGTTAGCATGGTCCTAGGAATCCAAGATGGCCCCAAGTGGTGACTCAGATCCCTGGCATCAGCATGTCCTTCAATGATATCAGAGACCACAGACATCAATAGAGACCCTGACTGTGATAGGGCATCAGACTCAGTCATGGCCCTCAGCAGTAGCCCTGGATGAGACCACACCATAGCCCCAGGTAACAGTGCAGGCCCCTCAGATTAAATAGGCCTGGCAGTGGCACAGCTGTTGGACACCCGGTTAGTAGAGTTTTTAATGACAATTTTCATTAAGGACAAATGAATTTCTCACTGGTAGATATCATTCATATTTATATTGTAAGAAAGAGTATAGCCTTCAAATTCTTTTTTTTCTCCTTTTCCTTAAAATAAGGTTCTCTGAGTCTGTTAGACACTTGTTTCATTGTCCTCCATTGAAGCTGACTCGGCTAACAACCCTAAACCATCTGAGACTACATTCTGGACTTTGGATTTCCTAGGAGAGGTATATATGGAATTTTCTGCCCTGCCCAATCCCACTGCCATTCAGTCTCAAAGAAACACACAGAGGCTTATATTAATTATAAACTGTTTGGCCTATTAGCTCAAGCTTTTTATTAACTAGGTCTTACTACTTAAATTAACCCATAATTCTTATCTATGTTTAGCTACATGCCTTGGTATTTTTTTCTCAGTAAGGCATTCTCATCTTGATTCCTCTGCATCTAGCTGGTAACTGACTCTCTGCTTTCCTCTTCCCAGAATTCTCTTAGTCTGGTTGCCTGGCCTATATTTCCTGCCTGACTACTGGCCAATCAGGGTTTATTAAACTAATATGAGTGACAAATCTTTACAGTGTATAAGAGTATTATCCCAAAGCAGAGAGAATTTTGTAATTTTTTTTTCTCACTGACCTGAAGATGAGCCCATTTAGGCATTTTTCCTTATACATAAAACTTCAACCATGTTGCTTGTTTCAAACTCCATTCAATTTTTGGGTTCAAGTAGTCAACACTTATTTCCTGTGTAACCAAGAGCTTGAAGTGCAAGAGTCATAAAATAGCAAGAAACATTACAGAGAAGCAAATTATCCAGTGCATTGGAAGGCAATAAATGCTATGGAAAGTAATGACAAGTTGAAAATCAAGGATAGAGGAATAGGGTGCAGTTTTGAATAGGGAGTTCAGCGAGACGTTTGCACAAAGTTAAAGAAAGTGAGACACACACCATGAAGACACATAGGGGTCAAGGGCTGTTTTGAACTTGGGATATAGTATGTGATATTTGTGAGCAGTAAGGAGGGAAGTGTGCCTGGATGAGGCCAGATATTCAAAGTTGCCCTGCTAGGATGACGTGACAGGATAGGACCAACAGGCATAGCAGAGAGACTAGTAGGAGACCACTGTGAAAGAAGGTAGCTCTGAATGATGGCCGTGGAGGAGTGAGGAGTGCACAGTATTGGATATAATTACAAGGGAGCACCAACAAGATTTTCCTTTTAGAGGTGAAAGAGCTTCAAGAACAGTGGGCAAGCTTTGCTTTTTTTTTTGTTTGCATGACAAAAAGAACAATAGGGTGGCCTGCCATCAACTTGAATGATATACTTATTTTGAGAAGCTGGTTGCTGGAGATTAAATTCAATGCTGGGTACACTGAGTTGAGAATTTTATTAAACATCTAAATGGGAATGGCAAGTCACAATTGCATCTGTGAGTTTGAAGTTTGGAGGAAGAGCCATCAACACACCGACTCCTCTGTCCTCAGAAACCAGCAGTCTTTCTCGACTGGGTTTTCACAAGAAAGTTGAGCCCCAAAGCCATAAAGCACCTGTTCTGAATCTTCACACTCCTTCCTGGGTATATGGGGTGACATTGGTGGTACAGCTCTTGAGATAATTGAGAATGTTTTAATTCTGTGGTTCAGATAGGAAGATCACATGAGAAGGCTATGTGGAGACTGAAAGAGATAAGCCCCTTGCTTCTTTTTTGAGGCAATATCTATTTGTAAAATCATTTGTATATTTCTCAATATCTATTTGTAAAATCATTGGAAGTTTAAAAATATTTTGGAGTTACTTTTAAACCTGAAGTAAAACCCTGAGAAGCCAATGTTTCCCAATTATATACAAGTTTAATTTTTATTCCACAGAAAGGAATATGGGTGGTGTTGGGAAAATCTAATGGAAACAAATCTTTTCCAGCCCAGAACTCTTCTGTAGGAAGGCAGCAGAGACCATCTCTATCATTGAACAGTCACCACATCGAACGGTCATGCGCATTGTAGAGGAAATGCTGGGCTATGCAAGCAGAGGAGTCTCACCATTCCTATGGCATGCATATGGAAGACATTACATGTGTGTTTTCATGATAAACAATAACTAGTATTAAAGTAAGAGGGTGTTGTGGCAGTTTGACCCTACAGTGTGGTAGTTGGAGTGACCTCTTGGTTAGTTCAAAGGTTTTGTCCAGAAGATAAAACAGATAAAACAATCTCATGTCTTTATCACAAAAGAC
Organism: Ondatra zibethicus; assembly: GCA_004026605.1. Lineage (NCBI taxonomy): Eukaryota > Metazoa > Chordata > Mammalia > Rodentia > Cricetidae > Ondatra > Ondatra zibethicus. The sequence continues at coordinate 7,548 of PVIU01031858.1, forward strand.
TGCTGCACACTGAAGCAAGAGGCTCACTAGCTAGGTCTACCTTCCCTGAGGGAGCTTGGAAAGGATACCTCCTTTAGTTAGGACCCTTCATTTGTACAGAAACTACTGTCCTTACATTTTTTTTGATGTTTGCCTTGAAAGGAAAAAGCTCCTAAATCCTTCAAAAAAGACGTTCTTGAGTCATAAAGCTGAAAAAAAGCTGCATACTTTTTTTTATTTAACGAAAACATAATTACATCATTTCCCCCTTCCCTCTCCTCCCTCCAATCTTTCCTATCCCCCTCCTCAAGAATTCATGGCCTCTTATTCTTAAATTATTCTTACATAAATATGTGACTAATCCATGTATTTGGTTAGTGTTACTTGTATGTGTATGTTTTTAGAAATGATCACTTGGGATTGGATAACCTATTAAAGGGGCTCGTCCCTTGGGAAGGCTGGTTCTCTGTTTCTCATCAGTCTTTAAATGCATACCACTATTCATCTAGGGGTGAGCCCACCTGAGACTTCTTCCATCCATGTGGGCATATCAATGGTGTTGCCATTGTCCAGGGCTTGTTAAAGCAGCCACACTGTTGAGATTTACAGACGGATGTAGTGTCTGTCATATCTAGAACATACAATCTTATAGCAGATTTCTTGCTCCTCTGGCACTTGCTGTCTTTCTGCCATCCCCCCCACCTCATGATACTCCTTGAGCCTTAGGTATAGGGGTCATGTTGTACATGTTCTAATTTGGACTGAACACCTCACAATCAGTTGTTATCTGTATTTCGACCAGTTGTATTATTCGCTAATGGTCTCCTGTCCCAATGTGAAGTATTTATGATGAAGGCTGAGAGCTACACTTACATGTGAGCATAACAATAAAGACTCAGAAGGCAGTTAGAAAATATATTGATTTTATAAATGGCAGTACTCGGTTCTCCTCTAAGATCCATGACCTCCCTAGCCCTGGGTAATTGGCTAGGTTTCCAGTACCAGGCATAATTTCGCTCCTGTTATGTGGCCCTTATGTCTAAGCAGGGAACTGTAGTTTACTGACAAGATGTGAGTGCCACTGCTGCGCCCTTGGGAATGTCATGCCATGCTGGTCCGCGCTGTGGTTCATAGGACTATGGGTTGCTTTCCTCCCTTGGCTTTTCACATAGCACTTCTACTGTTATGAAATCTAGTCCTCAGGAAGGAGGCTTTCATCCTGGATCTCTCCTACTCTTATGACCTCAAGGCCAGCTCTCCCACCTGCCTCAGGAACTCATGGGCAGGGGCAGGGAGGGCATCTTTCCCCACCCCCGTGCCACCACATGACAGATTAGTAATGGGGACAGCTCTCCCATGGTCACGACTTTGGGGCTGGCTCACCTGCTCCTCTGCCAATGAGTTAGCTCAATTGTGCTGCCCAGGAAATGTGCAGAGCCTGCTCTCCTGAATGCTGTAGCTGGTGGGGCACAGGGACAGCTCTCCCATCTATAAAATTTCCTAACTTTATCCAAAGCACTATTCCCTTGGTTCTACCTCTGGGCAGCTACCTAGGTATATACTTGAAATCACACATGTTTTAAGCCTGAAAAACATTTGTGATTCAGAAAAACCATTTATAGACTAATTCACGGCTATACGATACTGAAGTTTCACAAGGGGAGTGGTATCGTAGACACATATGCCATAGACAGGTGTTTAGCTTTCCTTGGACATTAATCACCATGACAACTAGTTATACAACCTGTAATTGTGTCCTTAATGCATTGTTAAATGTACACAACTCAAGTAACAGTTAATTTCATTAATTACTAATTTCTAACTGCGATTTATAAAGTAAGATGAAGTTCTCAATAAGAGCAGAATGTTTTCCAAGTAACCTTGATGGTTTCCTTAACTTGCATAATTACACTTTGAAATGTGGGTATCTTCATGACTGGACCAGAATTTCCTCACACAGGCTGCTTAGTCACCTCCTTTATTCCTGCGTAGGGAAGGTGCTAGTTGTTCCTGAAATCCTCTCCTGCCTTTCTCCATTAAGTCTAATTGTTTGCCTCTTGTTCATCTGGTTGAGGACCTGAGGCCTCAGGCTATCTTGTTTCTAAAGCTCCAACTACTTTTCAAGGCAACCACAAACAGAAAGAGAAAAGGTTGACGCTTTTATTTTCTCTCCTTCAAAATAATGTTCTGTTTTATTAGTATCCTCTTCATGTTTTGGAGTATCTTTATACTTCATTGCTAACACTTTCAAGATTTTCAGAATACTCTCCAAATGACATCAAATTCCCTCTTAAAAGAAAAACATCAAAACTTGGTTAAACAAACAGTAAGTTTTAAAAAATAGCCATGCAGTGTCTTATCTTTCCCACATGGTAAAATCACATCAAGTGCCTGTCGGTGCATATACTCAGACTAGACTCTTACAAACTGGAGGTCTCTTTTTTGGGAGTCTGACCTGGTTACTTGGTAATGAGAATTGTATTAATACAATTGCTGAGATCTGGGCCACTGAAGAAGTAACACCTCAAGTATCACTTACTCATTCTGAGCTGTTGTTATCAGAATCTGGATGATATCTTCTCTGTCATTAAAAAAAAGAGTAAAATCTAAGATATAAATAAAATAATTTCAATGCATCTTCTCAAAAGATGCAAGGTTTCATTCTCCCACAAAGTTTGTGTAATGGAGGGCCAGCATGGAAAGACTGTCGTAGTCCTGTGTTCTCCCAACCCATCCAAACTCAAGAAGAACATGGCATGTTAACTAGAAAGGAAGCTTCCCCAGTACTAATCCTTCTGATTTAATATGGAACTCACCAACTAAATTTTACCTTGTCCTGGAAATACGGGTATACGACTGGAAATTCTACAATTTCAGTGACCTATATAATTAAGAAATTATTACACATGGCTGCTTCGGCACACACTGTAGTTTCTTCATTTTCACATAGGCCAGAGTGCACAGCACAGATCCATGGAGTCATTAAGAAAACAGAGTTTCGGGGGCTAGAGAGATGGCTAAGAGGTTAAGAGCACTGGCTGCTCTTCCAGAGGTCCTGAGTTCAATTCCCAGCAACCACATGGTGGCTCACAACCATCTACAATGAGCTCCGGTGTCCTCTTCTGGTCTGTAGACATAAATGCAGACAGAACACTGTACACATAATAAATAAACATATCTAAAAAAAAAGAAGTGAATTAAAAAAAAAGCAGAGTTTCTGTTATTTCTGAGGACTTTGGCTTGTACAAGGATTCACATTTTTTTTTAATCTGCATGCTTTTGTTGGAGCACCTTGACAAGTCTGACCTGACTGCTGAATTCCCTAGCAGCCCATTCTGGGGCACTGCCAGTTGGTCCGGGCTGTCTGTCAAGCTAAGCATTAAACTCGTATTTTTCTTCCATCCCACTTTCCATAGTACATAGTTTCTTTGCCTTTGGCTGCTACCTCTCTCCACCAACATGACTGTTTCCCCTTTCCAACATGGTTTGTTTTAGGGATGTAGTAAAGATCTGTTGGTTATGGAACTCAGTCTATGCTATGGAATTTCAGTTAGAAAAAAGGAGCCTACCTCAGCCTTCAATACACAGTCATCTAGAAACTTGCAGGACTTCATAAGTACTTCAAAATTTTAGGTGGAATATGGCTTGTTTTGTAATATAACTGTAAAGCTTGTGTCTGCACTTACTCTCTTCAAATGATCATATAATATTATTCAGCTAATGGGAGCCAGCTTTTAAAGAATTAATTATTTAGGGCCTTACCGATTTTGTTAATGAAAGGATAAAATGTCTATATGAATTCAATTAAAATAAGAGAATTGGGTTTTAAAGCTATCCATTGCAAATGAAATTTGTGACCAGCAATATGATTTTTCTCTCTAAGAATATGCCTTGTATTTCTTCTTCTAAGGCATATACAGAAGGACTCCAGTGACAATAGACATTTGTTACAGTGTGTTTCTATCAGCTAGCCACCTAGGCAATAAGGATGCTTCCTTTGACTGGGCAGAATGTATTTACAAATGATATCTTTGTTGGAATATTACCCTAAAAGATTTACAGAAGAGAGTAGTTAACCAAAAGATTACAGAAACATAATCCCATATTTATTACTGTTACTATGATGTCACAGGTATGTAAAATGTCACTCAAATGATGATATTTATTATTTGGATTTGAGATGTCTCATTAGGGAAGTAATAATAATTAACACTATGGATATCCACTAATAACATTTAAGTTTTCCTTCTACTAAGAGATTTATAATATTATTTAATTTGTCCCTGAGAAACCCTGCAGTTTATAAACTATTGTCTTCCTTATTATATACATTAGAAAATTAAGGTGCAATCAAGTTAATAATAAATTTCACAGGATTAATACCAGTATTTAACCTAGACAGAATGGTGTGAGTTTTTCCACAACACCTATTCACACACACATACATGCCACAGTCATTGCTGACCCCAAACCTCAAACATAACTGGACTCAAAAAAATTTGTAAAGGTTTCTCTTTACTCAAAATAATTTACCAAATTGATCTTGTAAGTTGTTGCTTATCCTTCAACATATGATTTGTGTATCACTTCATCTACAAGGATGTCCTTCACTTTTCTAAGCACAACTGTAGATTTTTCCTCTAGAGTTCCATGGTGTGTGCGTGTGTGTGTGTGTGTTTGTGTGTATTTGTGCAGTCTTACACCACTGATCCCTATATTAAGAAACAGATGAATGTAACTTTGGCCTCTGAGATCTTACACATTACTAATTAAAGGAAGCTCGTTGATTTAATACAGTCTGTGAATGGGCAATCCTCATTCTTTTAGTACATTTCAACAAAGACTACTCTGCTGGTAATTGGACATTACCTGAAATAAAAACAAAGAAAAAATCTATAGTAAAATTCCAGAACATCATCCATGCTACTATTGTTATTTTTAAATATTAATTCTTTGTAGATTACATATGACATATTTGCTTAATTCAGATATCCAATCCATTTTCACAGGTAATGTCCTGTTTTTAATATTTTTAGAAAAATCATCAAGTCCAATTTGTGCTGCCCATATACTCTTGGGGGCAAGGCCATCTACACAATGACATCAATTTGCCATACCCTTAAGAAAACTGATTCTCCCTCTTCCAGATAACACCAATTGCAATAGTGTCTCAGCTAAGAAGAGACTTAGTTTCTCCCTCCTCACTTCAGGCTGGGATTTTGTCTAGTTTTAGCTCGTGCAGGTCTTGTGCACACTCTCACAGATGCTGTGAATTCACCTGAACCACAGCACTATCATGTACAGAAAGTGCAGTTTTTTTTTAAAAAAGATTTTCCCTACCCCTAGATCTTGCAGTCTTTCTGCCCTCTCTTCCACCATGATCCCCAAGGCTTGAGAGAAGGGAGCATGACATAGATGTACCATTTAGGGATGAACACTCCAGTCCCTTATTTTCTGCTCCCTGACCACTTGTGGGCCTCTTTGCTACCGGCCATCTGCTACAAAAAGAAGTCTCTCTGATGAAGGTTGAGAGGTGCCCTAATGCATAGATATAACTGGAAGTCATAAGGTGTGGCTTTAATACTATGTCTATTTAGCACAGTAATAGTACTAGGTCCTTGCCTGATACTTATGACCTGTCTAGAAACATTTCTTGGCCCTGATAATGATACCTGATAATGATAATGTGTTCCATGCTACAGAGCAGTCTTTCTAATTAGAAAATAGTTGTTTCCTCTGATGGTATTTGTGCTACTACCACATCAATGAACATACTTTACCAGGCTAGTCGTTATTGTAACTGCAGGGTTCATAGGTAGGAAAGCCTGGTGATTATATTTTTTCTATATTAAGCTGCATAGCCCATTCAAGCACCATGAAAGCTATCCAGTAATAAAGCTTTCAAGACAGTACCAGCTTGATTTCTCCATGTTCTATGACTAAATTATATATGTATTTAGCAATCGGGTTTGACTGTCAAGTTCTAGAGGGTAACCAAGACCAATGGCATATTGTTTGTAATGCTTGTGGGTCTGTGGGATCCATTGGCCAACAACTTCAAAAGAGGTAACTCATTCCTAGCACTGGCTTTGTATCTGTTAGCCTGTGGTGTGTAATAGGGGCACTGGAGCTGCACTGCAGGATGACTCCAAATATACTATGAATATAAACCCTGAAGTGAATTATGTTGTTGACATGAGCGTACCCACATCAAGGACCACAGAGCCTCAGACCCTGGGAGGAATGATGAAGTCTTGCTTCCCCCTGGGAGGTGAGTATCAGAGGGAAATAGTAAAGCCTTTCTTTGTTCCCTGTGTGAATGTTGATGGTGTATGCAGAAAATGTCCCCCATAGCCTTCTCCCCACAGGTATTTATGACCTGAAGGCTGTTCCCCTACAAAAGTTGCTACAACCAAAACTGGCTCAACCTGTCTTTTTGATCCAGCTATATATAATAACCTTACCTCCTCATTTTTCTGTATGTAATAACCCTGACTCCTTGTTCATCTGTATGCAATAACTCTACTTCTCTATTCAACCCATAGCACCACATGGAATTTCTGGGGTGCAGGAGTTTCTCCATCAGAGATCTCAAACCACCCAATTCCAGTTTTCTGTCCATGTGTCCATCTGTCTGTCATTCTTCATTCCCTACCATCCCAGTCAGTCCCACCCCTGAAAACAGTATGTGAATGCAATATACATAATATATATGCATATATGTGTGTATGCATATTCATATATATATAA
>PVIU01031859.1:0-14280 GCA_004026605.1 Ondatra zibethicus
GTGTTCTGTATGCTTCTTGAACCTTCATAGGAATATCCTTCTTTAGGTTGGGAAAGTTTTCTTCTATAATTTTGTTGAATATATTTTCTGGACTTTTGAGCTGTAATTCTTCTCCTTCTTCTACCCCTATTATTCTTAGGTTTGGTCTTTTCATGGTGTCCCAGGTTTCCTGGATGTTTTGTGTTAAGAATTTGTTGGATTTGTTGTTTTCTTTGATCAATGAGTTTATTATCTCTATCATATCTTCAGCATCTGAGAGTCTTTCTTCTATCTCTTGTATTCTGTTGGTTATACTTGTCTCTGTGGTTCCTGTTCATTTACCCAGATTTTTCATATCCAGCCAACTCTCAGTTTGTGTTTTTTTTCATTGCCTCCATTTCAGTTTTCAAGTCTTAAACTGTTTCCATTACCTGTTTCATTGCTTTTTCTTGGTTTTCTAGGGTATCTTTGAGGGATTTAGTCATTTCTTCTAACTTTTTGTTAGTTTTCCCATCCATTTCTTTAAGGAGTTTTTCACATCCTCTTTAATTGTGTCTATCATTTTCATAATGGTATGTTTAAAGTTGTTTTCTTCTATTTCTTCTGGATTAGGTTTTTCAAGTCTTCCTGTTGCATATTCACTGGATTCTGGGGTTATCATGTTGCTTTTCAGGTTGTTGTAGGAATTCTTGCATTGGTGCCTGCCCATCTCTTCCTTCAAATGTGGTCAGGAGAGTCTTGGTGGCTTGGTCCGATTTTTGCTGTGGCCAACTGTGTACTTGGGGATTTTTCTTGTTCTGCCCTCCCTTAGGTCCCCTCAGCACTGGAGTTGTCTCTCAGATCCCCTCCTCCCTGAAGTAGGCTGTGGTGGTGGATCTTAGGACCCCCTCCGGATGAATCCACTGGTACTGGATCAGGGACAATTGCTGGTCAAGGACCTCGCAGACAAAAGGGCAGGCTTGGTTGATGCCTGTAGATGCCCATAGATGCTCCATGGAACAAACAAACCCTGCAGCCTTGCACTTACCACTGTGTCCCCAGAGCCTCAGCCCTGGAGCAGGCTGAGTTGGGGGATCCTAGGACCCAACAGATGGGAAGGGGTGCTTGGGGGCAGGTTGAGGGGGATACATAGAGAAAGCCAGTAGCTAGGGAGAAGACCTGCTGAATTGCCAGAAAGTTTAGGGGATCGGAGGGCTCCTATACTCCCTTCCCGGGGCGTCTGGCCAGTGGGCACACACTTACTACTCCGGATGCATCTACTGGTACTGGATCAGGGCCACTTTCTGGCCAAGGACTTTGCAGACAAAAGGCCAGGCTTGGTAGATGCCCATAGATGCTCCGTGGAACAAAGAAAACCCTGCAGCCTTGCACTCACCACTGTGTCCCCAGAGCCTCAGCCCTGGAGCAGGCTGAGTTGGGGAATCCTAGGACCCTGCAGATGGGAAGAGGTGCTTGGGAGTAAGTTGGGGTGGGATAAGTAGAGAAAGCCAGTAGCCGGGGAGAATGAATGAAGAAAGTTTCTGCTGAATGAAGAAAGTTTAGGGGATTGGAGGGCACCTGTATTCCTTTCCCCAGGGCGTCTGGCTGGGCAGGCACACACTTACCATTCTGGATGGATCTACTCTATAGATTCCTTTTATCTTTTGGCAGTTTTATGGTTCCAACAGATGTTTTGAAACCTAGCCCTCAGTGAAGAGGCTTCCAGTTCAGACTTAGATCTATTTTTCCAAATCCTGTGTCCCAAGTGTGTGATGTCATTAACAATAGGGACTTTTTCTTCCTTCCCTGAAAGGTACGAAAAGCAATTGCAATACCCTAATTTTTGGGGGGTCTCTTGGATTCTCCTGACTTGAAAGGAAGCTTCTCATGGCCAGTGCTGAGTTTTTGTTAGATAGTCTATGATTTTATGGGGGAGCACTGTTACCCACAATTAATATAACTTCATTTAAAAACATATTTTCATATACATAAACATTAGTTATGGGTTAGTGAGTTTTTCAATTCCTTCCTATTTTCAACTTGAGTTCTTTTCAATATTTCTACTAAATACCATTTTAAAATCCTGAAATGTCTTCATTATTTTATTCAACTATGTTATTTCTGTGTTCTTGTACACTATCGGGTGTTCTTTCTCTTCTGTTTAATTTCAAGGAATTGTACGTATCTTCTTTATACTCTTTGAATACTTTGATAAAATTTTATTGCTCTCTTAAATAATCTATCCTGAAGTTCATCTAGGCAATTCTCATTAGAGAACATTTCTATATTACTAGTGGAGTTGATGGAAGTTTTGCTATCATAATCTTTCATATAGTTTGTATTTTTTTTTCTTTTGCAATGATCTGGGCATGTGGACTGTGTTGGTTTTGTATCTTATATGAGCTTGCCTTAGGTTAGGCCAGTGAAGGAGATGCATAATAGGAGTTAGGCCCTAGAAGGCAGGTGCAAGAGCTGCTTGATTGGACCTAGGCTAGGCCAAGTTTGTTCATGAACCCTATGTTCAGAGCTAGGCCTGAAGATGGTGACAGATGTGAATAGCAGTTGGAGGAGGGACTCACTTGACAATGCTGGTTCAAGATTGTTTTATAATATTAGCATGTCCTAGACAAGGAATGAAAAAGAATGACTTGAAGTCATGTGTTTGTGTATCTAGTTGACAGGACATAAAACATTTTTTTAACATTAACTGTCAACCTTACATAGTCTATAACCATCTGAAGAAAGTCTCAACTTTATTAGGATGGCCCATGAAAATACCTCTGAAGAGTACATTGGTTGTCTTAATTTATATAGTAAGGTTCAATCCACTTTGATCCCGGGAAGTTCCTGACAAGGCAATTTTGGAGTATATAAGAAAATTATCTAAGCACGAACCTGTGAATGATCCAGAGAATAAACCATCAAGCACCATTCCTTCATGGTTCCTGACTTTAGTTCCCACCTTGACTTTTCTTAATGCTGGATTATAACATAAAAAGTGCAAGCCAAATAAGTATTTTCTCTTTTAAGTTTCTTTTCTCTAAAGCACTTTGTTATAGTGACATAAGGAAACTAAAGCACCATTTCAATAATTTTTAATGTACAGTTTAGTCATATCAAGTAAGTTCACATTGTTGTTCAATTATTACCTTATATATCACAATACTTTTCTGACTCCTCAAACACAGTTTTTATCAAATAAACTATGCGTTTGGAGTACAGATCAATTTTTTAGAGTACTAACTTGGTATGTGTAAAGCCTTGGGGAATTCAATCAGTATTACTATAAACAGAACAAAGGAAATAAACAACAAAATCCTTAAAACTTTCATCACTATTACTACAAACAGAACAAAACAAACACCAAGATCCTGAACCTTAAATCCTTAAAATTTTTAAATTACTTTTCTGATTAGAATTAGTTTAAATACAACCATCCTAAGATTGCAAGCTTCCTGTCTCCTGCTTGTTACTTCCCTTTGGTTCTTCCTTGATACCAACTCCATTCCCCACACAGCTCCCAGCAGCTGCATTGTTAAATAGAATGGCAATCATTATCATGCTATAGAAAAATCTGAAGGCAAAAAAAATGTTCTTTGGCTTCATTGACTTTTCTTTCTCCCAAACTTTCCTCAGACCCTAAGTTCTACAAACAATTTCTTCACTTTGTATGCTTTGTTGTTTCACCCATTTATTTTATTATTATACTTCTCTCCTTGTAAATGATTACTTAGCTCTAAAGCCAATACTTGTATTTTAGCTCATATTTGAATGTTTGGAGGCTGAGAAAGGTCCTACCACACATGAGCAGGGTTGATTAAATAATAACTACAAAATCTAAATGAACAATCATACAACACTGATGTTTTATTTTTGACATCAGAAAGCAGCTTCTTTAGTCTTTGAACTTGGGATGAAGCTCAGCAGTGCTTCAAAAATCCTCTAGGCCTTCCGTGCCACATTGGCACTACTAAGGCTTGACAAACACTAAGGATCAACTGTCAATGTTGCTCAAATTTGAGCACTTCCCCAGATTTCTATGTAAATTCTCTCAGAAATTACCTAAATATTACAACTTTTGCTATGACAGAGTCTTAGACTGCACAAAGCCCATACTTCCTGTCCTGTAAGGCCTTTCCAACTGTCAAGCTGAAAACATAATTATGCTCTGCTAAAGACTAATGAGCTGCCTTTCTGGATGTGCTCTTTCTTTGCTAAAAGAAATCAATAATTCTTTCTTTGATTTCAATTCGGTGATAGCTCCTGGGTTGAAGGGCAAGTCTGTGGGGATCTGCAAACTCCAGGATCATACACCGAGGGCTCCAATGAGGCTGTGGTTCTGGGAACAGGGTTGGCAACTGTCCAAGGACAAAGCTATGTATGGGTAGGACGAAATTTTAGTTGCCCTTTTCCTGGATCTATCTGTTCTTTATATCTCTGATTTTATTCACAATAAGTTATTTTCTCACACTTTTAAAAAGGAGAATGATAAGCATCAAGGCATTTTTCAAACACAGATACAAGAGTGCTGTTTTGCAAACATTTTATTAAGTCCAAACTAAAGCAAAATGTTATATGCAACTGTCACATAAATGGGAAGGTGAACATTGTCAGTGCAAATTTCAAACATTCATATTCCTAGCCTATTTTATATCACTTATTAGGCAGGTGACATTGGATAGAGTACCTTCTTAACCTGCAACAGGGAGATAGCATTAGCCATCATCAGAGAGTTGAGGTGCAGAATCACATAAGATAATTATATAAAGCATATAAATATGCTAGCACTAGGGAAAATACAAATATGAGTTCTTGTTATTTTTACCTTTTTTATTCCTATCAATCAGAAGTAAAATAAAAGTATACTATGCTGGCTATTTTTATGTCAACTTGACACAAGCTAGGGTCATCTGAGAGTAAGGAATCTCAATTCAGATAATGTCTCCATAGTATTGAACTGTACGCAATCCTACAGTGAATTTTCTTAGCTAGTGTTTGATGGAGAAGGGACCAGTCCATTGTGGGTGGAGCCATGCCCCTCCAAGTTGGTGATCCTAATTTCTATAAGAAACCAGGATAATCAGTTTATGAGTAGCAAGACAATAAGCAGCACTCCTCCATGACCTCTGCCTCAACCCCTACATTCAGGTTCCTGCCAGGTTTGAGTTTCTGTCCTGTCATCCCTTAATTGTCTGTGACTTAATATATGTAAGACTAATTAACCCTTTCTTTCCCAAGTTGCTTTTGGTCATGGTGTTCCTCACAACAATAACAACCCTAGCTAAGTCATATATACAGACAGAAAGACCATTGGAATGAACACAATCATGAAGTAAACCAGTGCATATGCTAACTAGTATGCTGTCTTAATGACTTAGCCTACTGGTTACTGTTGTGGTCCAGCCTTGATGGATATGGGGTAAGGGCATGTGTTGCAGGGTAGAGGTAGATTAGAAAAAGTAGATAAGAATAAATCCTGGTCCCACTGCCAGTGGCCCCACAGACTACCCAAGCTACTTGAACTGGTGTTTTGGAGCTCATTCTTTTTTGGAGGGATACCTTGCTCAGCCTAGATATAGGAAGGAGGGCCTCGGTCCTGCCTCAAAGTGATGTCAGACTGTGTTGACTCCACTTGAAAAGCCTTAACCTCTTTGAGGAAGAGATTGGGAGGTGGGGGGGAAATGGGGGAAGCAGGAGAAAGGGAGGGAGTGGAAAATGAGATAGGTATATAAAATGAGAAAAGATTATTTTGGAAAAATAAATTTAATAATAAATAAAGGAAAATTAGGTAGGATAAACAGAGAGATGAAAGAAATACAGAGATGTAGGATAGTGCTGGGAGGGCAACTCAGTGAATGCTGAATCCTGAATACTGAATGTGCCCATGTTTATTTTCCATATGCTTATATACCCCAATCCAAAAAGGGGGGAAGAAGGCAAAAGACTGCTTTAACATGAGACAAAGGACAAACAGAGAAATTACTTTCTTCAGTACTTGAGACATCAAGTCTCTATTTCTTGAGTTAAACATTCTGCTATTTTAGGCAAGCAGCGCAGGGACCACACCTTAGACCACGCATCCTGTAGGCAGCCACTCCCTGGCTCAAAGCCCCTGTCTTAGCCTTGAAGGAGCAGGAATAGGCTTGAGTTCTATGACCTTTGGTCAAGGTAGAGAGGATCCACCTCTGTGGGCCCTCTTAATATCCAATACACCAAGTAACCACATTCTAGGTCAGGATATCTTGTTTGTAGCCACGCCTTAAGTCAGACTTCTTGTCAATAACTTTGAAAGAGCAAGAGTAGGCTTAAGCTCTCTGACCTTCAGTCAAGGTGGAGTGGATCCATTTCAGTGGGTCCCCACAGGTTACCCTGGAATCCACAATAAATTTAAAGAAGAGATGCTAGAAGGGAGGAAATCTCTCTTCAGGCTGGCTGACTAATAGAATGCCCACAATACAATCTCTGCCTTCATTATAATATCATCCATAGGATAATAATCTCATCTAGTACCATAACAGTTGGCCATTTCCATGACCACAACAGGAGAAAAAAATCTGAATGATGCCACCTAAATTATTAGAAGAGACACCCATTCCTAGAAAAGACAAATATTCCACAACCTTTTTAGTCTGTACCTCACCAGAATTTCTTCTTAAAACTTATAGGCAGACAAACTGAGCTGTAAGTTTTTCTCCTTTCTTTTTCTACCATATAAATTATTGGTTCTATAATTCTGAAAGTAAAAAAGGAGTCACAATTGATGACATGTCCACAGTCATCTGCTTTTCAAAAACAACATGAAGATTATGCACTAGATAAAAGCCATTTGCAATAAAATACAGAAAACTTTTGATATCTATATGCAAAAGAGTAGAACTAACCCCTGTTACTGGTTATAAAAATAAACTAAAAATGTTTTGAAGATTTAAGAGACGTGAAACTAAGGGGGAAACAAGATAAATTCTTTGAAACATTGAAAAGGCAGCTGTACTTGGTGGTACAGGTCTGTAATCTCAATTTGGGAAGCTGAAGCAGGAGTATTACAAGTTTAATGCCAGCCTAAGAAAACTATTGATACCTTATCTCAAGATTTTAAATAAAAATAAATGAGGGCTGGGGTTAGAGCTCAGTTGTTCAACACTTACCTATTATATGCTAGGTTAAATCCTTAGTAGCACATGTGCCATGGAGTGCGCATGCACACACACACACACACACACACACACACACACACACACACACACACACAGAGTAGAAGACATTGGAATGAATAAATATGTTTTGTAGAAGATCTGCAAAACATGAGACACTAAAACATTACACAATAGAACATATACAAACAGACAACAATTTTATATGAATGCTCATTGCTACAAATCACCGTGAAAATGAAAATCAAGACCATGATGAAATGAGACAACAAGAGCTGGTATAAATGTAGAAAAAGCTTCAATAATTGAATATTGCTGCTGGGTAGAAAAACATTAAGTTTTCAACATTTTTCACTGGAGATTACAACTCCTGGTTCAAATCCAGAGTCCCTCTAGCCTTCTCATCCCTCTCCACTGAGATAATGTTTTGCCTTCCTGAAACCTACTTGCAGGTTAATCCCACCACACCTCAAGCTCTCTATGGATCCCACATATAGGTATGAACAAGATCTTCTTAATACTTTCCTAAAGCCCCTTTAAACCTTTTCTCATAGCCTACCTCTATCTCTCTTTACCACCCACTAACCTGCATAAGCACTCCCTACCAGGCAGCTCAGAGCCACCATACTTTCTTAAGATCCTGATAAGGCAACAGAAACCAAGAAAAAGAATACCTACCCAACAAAGGCAAGAATATATATCAACACCTAGAAACACAATTATCTAAAACCCCATATGATCAGATACAAGGACAAAACCACTGTCATTAACAGTAATGACAATGTGTCTCCAACAGAACCCAGTAAAGCTATCTAGTGTAGTCCCAGAAAAAATGCAGCATAGTGGAAGCACAAGACAAGGACTTCAAAATATCTATTATGAGTATGTTCAAGGTCCTTTAAAAGAATATGAATAAATCCCTTCAAACAGTCTATAAAAACACAAATAAGCAATAGAATAAAATGATGAAAGCCATTCAGGAAATGAAAGTAAAAATAATAGAAAGTAGATAGAGTATCATTAAAGAAAACTGAAATAGATATAAAACTGGAAATAAATAAAAAATTAGGAACTGAAAACAAAAAATCAGAGGTGATCTTCACTAACAGAGAACAACACATGAAAGAAAGAATCTTAGGCACTGAAAACAAGACAGAAGAAATGGATACCTCAGTCAAAAAAATTTTAAATCTAGAAGAAAAAATCTAGGACCAAAACTTTCAGGAAAATTGGGACACTATTAAAAACACCAAACCTATGAGTAATAGGAATAGAGGAAAGGGAAGAAACTAAAGTCAAAAGGCACAGAAAATATTTAACAAAATCATAGAAGAAAAATTTCCTAACCTAAAGAAGGAGGAGCCTAACAAGAAGCCAAATAATAAACACCAAATAAACTGGAACAAAAAAGAAAATTTCTACAACACATTATAATAAAAGCACTAAATTTACAGAACAAAGGAGGAATATGAAAATCTGCAAGGGAAATAGACCAAGTAAGATATACAGGAAGCTCCATTAGAATGACGCTTGACCTTTCAATAGAAACTCTAAAAGAAAGAAGTCCTGGGATGGTGTCCTACAAATTCAAAGAGACCACAGATGTCAACCCAGATTATTATAACTTACAAAGCTATCAATCACAATTGAGGGAGAAAGAAAAATATTTCATGATAAAACTAAGTTTAGGCAGCATTTATCCACAAATCCAGCTCTATAGACGGTACTAAAAGGGAAATTTCAATCTGAAACAGTGAAACACATCCAGGAAAACACAAGGTTTCAACAGGAATCAATAAATACTACTCTTTGATAACTCTCAATGCCAATTGCTTTGATTTTCCAATAAAAAGATACACTAATAGATTGGAATATAAAATAGGATCCATCTTTCTGCTAAATCCAAGAAACACGACCTAACATCAAGGATAGACATTACCTCAGGGTAAAAGCATGGGAAAAGATATTCCAAGCAAATGGACCAAAAACAAGCAAATACAACCATTTTAATATATAATAAAATATACTTCTAAGTAAAATTAATCCAAAAAATATTAAAGGACACTATATACTCATCAAAGGAAAAAATCCACTGAGAGGACATTGCAGTTCTTAAGATCTATGTACCAAACACAAGGGTAGCCAAATTCATAAGAGAAACACTACTGTAGCTTAAATTATGTATTGACTCTCACAAAGTGATATTGAAAGTCTTCAATATCACATTCTCATCAATTGACAGATCATTATGATGAACACCAAATGCAGAAATACTGGAGTCAAATAACATCATAAATCAAATAGATCTAATAGATATTTACTGAACATTTTATCCAAACAAATAAACAATACCAGTGATGGAATTTTCTCCAAAATTAACCATATATGTGGGCACAAAGTCATTCTCAAAAAATTATAAGCAAATTCAAATAATGCCCTGCATCCTGTCTGACCACCATGAATTCAAGCTGAATTTAAACTAGAACAGAAACAAAATAATGTATAGAACTTCTGGAAAATGAAAATTCACTAGTGAATGAAAAATCAGCTAATACAAAAATTAAGAAGTAAATTTTAAAAAGTATTATCTAAATGAAAACACATGTCCGAACATGCAAGTTTCTAGCACTAAACTCCTACATAAAAATATTAGAGAAATGTCATGCTATGAATTTAATGCCTGACATGTCGAAAATAAAAAAAAAATAAAAACAACTAAAAGGAATAGAGAACAAGAAATAATCTAACTTAGGGCTGAAATGAGTAACATAGAAACAGCAGAAAAAGAATCAATGAAATGAAATGTTGCTTCACTAAGAAAATCAATAAAAATTGATAAGCCTTTAACCAAATTAACTAAAATACAAAGAGAAAAAAATCAAAATTAATAAAATTGAGACAAAGGGGAAAAATAACAACAAATGCTGAGAAAATTCAGAGAATCATAAGAATGTACTTTAAAAATGCCTTGTTCATCAAATTGTAAAATCTAAAAGAAATGGATAAAATTTTAATAATATATGTATGTGTATGTTCTACTAAAGTTAAACCAAGATGAGCAATTTAAACAGACCCATAAAACTTAATGAAATTGGGGCAGTAATTAAGATTCACTCAATTGAATAAACAAACAAAAATTCATCAAAAAGTCCAGGGCCAAATGAGTTCAGTGAAATATTCTGCCAGACCTTCAAAGAATTATTAACACTAATTCTTAAATTCTTCTTAAAAATAGAAACAGAAGTAACATTGCTTAACTCTTTTATGAAGCCACAATTATACTGATATCTAAACCATACAGAGATCCAACAAGGATAAAAAATTAAAAACCATTATTCTTATGCAAAAACTTTCAATAAAATACTTGCAAACTAACTCTAAGAACATAACAAAACATTATGCAGCATGATCATGTAGGCTGTATCCCAGAGACTAAGGGATGCTTTAACATTTAAATTGATGAACGTAATCTACCATGTAAACAGACTGAAAGATTAAAACAAGATTGCCTCATTTGATGAATAAAAAAATGTCTTTGACAAAATCTAGCATTCCTTCTTTATAAAGTTCTTGGATAAAATAGGGGTACATGAGACATACCTCAATATAATACTGGCAATTTACTGCAAGTACACAGCCAATATCAATTTAAATGGAGAGAAACGCAAAGCATTTCCAATGAATCAGTAGGAAGATAGGTTGTTCTCTTTTTCCATATCTATTCAATATAGCACCGGAAGACTTAGCTAGAGCAATACAACAATTCAAGGACACCCAGAGGATACCTACAGAAAAGGAGAAAGTCAAAGTATTTTCATTTGCAGATGATACAATTTTACATGTGATTGACCCTAAAAATTCCAAGAGGAAACTTCTACAACTTATAAGTACTTTCATCAAAGTAGTATGAAAGAAAATTAATACACAAAAATCAGTTATCTTCATATATTAAGCTACAAACACATTAAGAAATAAATCAGGGAAACAAAACCTTTCAGATAGCCTCAAAAACATCTTGGAATATCCCTAACAAAGCATGTGAAAGACTTGTACAATAAAAAGTTGCTACATTAAAGAAAGAAATTGCAGAAGAAATCAAAAGATAGAAAGTTCACCCATGCTCATGGATTGGGAGGATTAATATTTTTAAAATAACCATCATACCAAAAACAACATACAGATTTAATGTAATCCCCATAAAATTCCAACGCATTTCTTCACGTATCTTGAAAGGATTTGTATGGGAATTAGAAAAAAAGACAGAGTATTCAAAACAATTCTGAATAATAAAAGAACTATGTAGTGGTATTTCAATTATATTTTAATATGTAGAGACTGCCTGAAGATCTAAGAGTAAAACAGTTTCACTGGTTAGCCTTACAGACCAGATTATGGCAACACACACCTTTAATCCCAATAGCCACACTAGTTGCCATAGAAACTGGCACACTTTTAATGCCAACCCTAGAGAGGATTATGAAATGGGAGGGAACAGCTCTCTGAGAGGTAGTCCCTTTCTGAGATTCTGGGAGGCAGGATAGCCATTTTAGACTGAGGTTGAGCTAAGAGCCAACAGATGGCTGTTTTGCTTTTTGGATCTTCAGGCTGAGACCCAATTTCTGACCCTGAGCTTTTATTAATTGTGCTTCAGAACTGCTAGAAGTTTCACCACCCTCAACCTCAAATTGTACTACAGTTTTATAGTAACAAAAACAGCATGGTATTAGTAAAATAAACAGAATGTCGATCAATGTAATCAAATTGAATACCCAGACAAAAATCTACATACAATGGAAACTAAATATTTTATAAAGAAGCTATAAATATTCACTAGATATAAAAGACAGCATCTTAAACAAATGATGCTATTCAAATAGGGTGACTGCAAGACGAAGAATGCAAGTAGGTCTTTATGGACCTGCACAGAACTCAAATCCAGGTGAACCAAAGACCTCAATATAAAACCAGGCTAACTGAACCTGAAAGAAAAGAAAGTGGGGTACAGCCTTGAATGCATTGGCACAGAAAACAGCTTCCTGAAGAGAATCCCCCATAGTGCAGACTCTAAGATCAATGATTAATAAATGTGACCTCATGAAACTGAGTAGCTTCTATAAGGCAAAGAACACTGTCATTTGGACAAAGAGGCAACCTCCAGAATGGGAAATACTTTTACCAACTCTAAACCTAATAGAGATTCAAAATATATAAAGTCAAGACATAAGATAACAGAAAAATCCAAATTAAAAATGGGGTGTACAATTAACTAAAATTCTGCAAAGATGAAACAAAAATGGCTAAGAAACAATTAAATAAGTGCTCAACATCCTGAGCCATCAAGGAAATGTAATTTAAAACTACTCTTGAGATTTCAACTTTTAGTCAAAATGGTCAAGATCACTAAAACAAATGACAGTTCATAATGGGGAGGATGTGGGGTAAAAGGAACACTCATCCATTGCTGCTGGAAATGCAAACTTGTACAGCCACTATAGAAATCAGTGTGACAGTTATTCAAGAAATGAGAAATATGGATCTATCACAATGACCAGCTATGCCACTCTTGGGCATACTCAATGGATATTACACCCTACTCCAGAGAGACTTGCTCATCTCTGTTTATTACTGCTCATTTCATAAGAACCAGAAATTCAAAACAGCTTAGATGGCCATCAATTGATGAAAGGATAAGAGAAATATAGCACACTTATACAATGGGTATTACTCAGCTGTTTAAAAAATGCAATAATTAAATTCACAGGTAAATAGACAGAGCTAGGAAAATATCATTGAAAGTGGGGTAACTCAGACACCAAAAGACAAATATGATATACATTATCTTATATGCAGATATTTACTTTAAGCTTTTGATAGGCATGCTGCTATCTATATAATCACTGCGGTTTGATATATAATAAGTGATTAGGTGGGATAGAAGGAACTCCTATGGTGGGGATATAGAATTTATAATTATGGTGAAATGGCATAGTCTTTAACACTATTAAATGGAGAAGAGAAAAGGAAGAGGAATGTAAGGAAGGGACATAGGGGCAGCTAACACTAAGGGTAATTAGAGGTGTCATATGGAAAACAGTTACAATAGATTCTTTTAAAAACATCATGTCACTAGCAAAAGGTTTAAAAAATGACTTTTTATTAAATGGCAACAAGCCAAGGAAATGAAAAGGAGATGTCCTAATTGTTCTTTATATAAACAAACACCACTACCTATAGGAAGTAACACAAAAGGTACTCAAAGGAATGAAACCTGGTAGATGGATATGTTCCACTTTGCAGAATTTGGTAAATTAAAATATGTACACCACACCATAAACACATATTCAGGTTTTCAATGGGCAACTTGAGCTCAGAAAAGGCTGATTCAGTAATCACACATTTATTAGAAGATATGGCCATCATAAGCATTCCTGCACAAATAAAGACAGACAATGGTCCAGCATATGTATCTAAGAAAATGAAATGGTTTTTTGCTTATTATAATATAAAGCACATTTAAGGTATACCAAATAATCCTACAGGTCAGGCAGTTATAGAAAGGTCAAATCATATTATAAAGGATATGCTGAAAAAACAGAAAGAAAGGAAAATACCTCCAGAAATAAATTGCATAATGTTTTATTAACCTTGAATTTTATTTTTTTCATTCAAAAAAATTTACATTTCCTCCCCTTCTCCCAGTCCCCTCCCGCTCCCCCCACTCCTCCTCCCTTCACCTGCTTCCTTAAGAGAGGGATTGGTACCCTGCCCTGTGGGAAGTCCAAGGCCCTCCCTACTCCATCCCTGCCTAGGAAGGTGTGCATCCAAATAGACTAGGTTCCCAAAAAGATAATATATGCAGAAGAGATAGGTCCTAGTGTCATTATTGATGGCTTCTCAGTCTGCCCCCATTGGCAGCCACATTCAGAGAGTCCGGTTTGATCATATGCTCGTTCAGTCCCAGTCCAGCTGGATTTGGTGAGCTCCCATTAGATCAGGCACACTGTCTCAGTGGGTGGTCCAGCCCCTCACCGTCTTAACTTCCTTGCTCATCTTCTCCCACCTTCTGCTTTTCAACTGGACTTTGGGAGCTCAGTCCATTGCTCTGATATGAATGTAGGTCTCTGTCTCTATCTCCATTCACTGGACGAAATTTCTATGGTGATGATCAAGA
>PVIU01031860.1:0-14280 GCA_004026605.1 Ondatra zibethicus
CTGCCTGTGTGCCACCATGTCTGCCTGTGTGCCACCATGCCTGCCTGCCTGTGTGCCACCATGTCTGCCTGTGTGCCACCATGTCACACCATGGACTAAACCTCTGAACTGTAAGCACCCTCCCACCCCGAATTAAAATTTTTTCCTTTGTAAGAATTGCCATGGTCATGGTGTCTCTTCACAGCAATAGAAACCCTAACCAAGACACTAGATGTCAAGTATTATGTTCATTGATTTTTATGCATTAATTCATTTGGCTGTCATAATAATGTTGTAAGGGAAATTTTGTTTAGCAGATGAAAAACGTGAGGATCAATTACTCTTGTGAAGTTTTATGAAACAGTTCATGGATATTGAAAGTCGGAGTTAAGCAAAGCCTTAACTACTATAAGCATTTATTATATATTACATAATATATATTATATATTACATAATATATATTATATATTACATAATATATTATTATATATTACATAATATATATTATTATCTATTACATAATATATATTATTATATATTACATAATATATATTATTATATATTACTATATACATATAAGTTTTCACTCTGTGAAATGAGAACTTTCCAGGGCTCTTTCTGCAACTCCAGCGGTGATCAAGGTGGAGGAAAGTCTTGTGGGCAAACTCAGGATGGCCACATCTGTTTGAGCCGAGACCCGCATCTGGGGCAGTCCTCTAGGCCTACACATAGCAAGTGTTGTCCAAGAGTCTGATTACAGTGCAGTTCAGAACAAAGCAGTCGATGGTAAACCTGAATGGCCATCAGCATAGAGAGAAGTTTGTCCTCACTCAAGAGGAAAAAAAATGCAAATTTGACAAAGCAAATAACCTTAATCCAAGGGTCAGAAAAGGGCTGATGCAAGGAAGGGAGACATGGGAGATGCTACTGGGAGTCTCAGGAAGTGAAGTAAAGGCATCTTGTGTCAAAAAATAAAAAAAAAACACAAGCACATAAGAACCGTTTTACACCATCAAGCTTATTTCTATAATCACAGCTGTCCTACTCTGTCTGTCCCCCACAGCCAAACGTACTTGCTCAAGGACACACAGAAGCCCATGAATACACACACACACACATACACCTCTTGACACACACATACAAAAACATATACATAGAGTTATGTACACACAGACACATATATACACAAATACACATACTCACTTACGCACACATAAATGTACACACAGACACAAATACACACACATGCATACACATATACATACTCACACATATACATAGAGATACACACACACACACAAGGCTGCTCAAATCTTCTTATATGCCCCATGTTGTTGGCTCCTGATTTTCGTACAAACATCTTTGGAAAACAAGGTTGAAATGTCTGGATGTAGCCCTGAGCTGATAGTGTTTATATTTCTGTCTCCTTCATCTTGAGAGCAAGAACACGTATTCCATTTCTTTTTTTATCCCCCTCACAGCACCTATTACTAGATACCATATGCTCTGCACGTACTTGGCACTCCATAAATGCTTGCCGAATGGCCGCCTCTTCCCCATCCCCCAGCACTTGCCTCCCACCCTACAGCATTACTTTAAAGATCTGCTGCAGAACTGTGGGCCGAAGTTTAAGATCCATTTTGACAAATAACCCTTATGGGTGTTTAAGGCCAAAAGATCGAATATTCTGGGCAGAAATATGAGCTGTGACTTCATGGGTGTTCTGTGAAGAGATGCATAAAGCTGTACAAACAGATAGCCTTTCCGACAGGACGCAACAGATCCAGTTCTGTTTCTTTGCAAACACACAGAGAGGAGACCGAAGTTTGCTTTGAACCCTGCGTTTCCTCCTGAAATCAGTTTATGTGCAAGCATGGCGGTGGTTAAATCTACTAAAGATTTAAAGGGAGATCTTACAAATACTCTTGGCTTTAAAAGCTGATGTCACTAATTCCTAATATAAGTGCTGAAATTAAACCTACCCCACCCCTTATTACTACCATTCAGACTAGAAAATACAGGCAAAACCAACACTGGATTCCATGGGTGTGGTTGGGAACAAATTGAAAACTATAAAAGATTTCTTGTAGACTCCAGGACATGAGACCCAGGTTCTGGAAAGCCTTAGACACCAGAAAGATGGAGGAACCCAGCAGAAGAGGAATTACGCATGGTCCTGACAGCTGACTTGATGATGCAGAAGGGCTTAGAGCAGTCCCAAGAGGAATTCCTGGAAGGGAAGGGTCCCAAGAGATTCTCTGAGCATGTCTCTCATCTCTGGAGTCTATTTTCCCCAGAGGATGTCCTGAGGCCATCTTGCTTCTACCAGACTCCAGTTTAGGTCACCTCATGGTTCTCCTTGAGCAGCAAGCAAGAGAAGGGGCCTGCCCTGTGTTTTCAGTTTCTCATGTGGGTTTCCACAAAGGAGCTTGCCCTGCTGTTTGCTCTTCGTGTTCTCCCTTAAGTAGCACTCATTCGTACGGAGTTGGCCCGGTCAGTGGCTGAAGAGGTTTCCTGAAACCGAGAATTTGTAAGATATCTAGGTTCAATTATAGTAAACTATCTCGCAACACAAATGGAATTGACACAAGGAGCCCTGGGTATATTGTTAGCATCTGCATGTTCGAAATCAGAAGCATGCCTCTTTTCTATTTACTCTTCACTTTTTGTGTTTTCTGTAAATACAAAGTAAATCAGTAACTCTGACTTTGGTAGAATTTATACTTACCTAAGGTAATTGATAAGAAAATCAAAGTTTAGATAAGCACAAGGACTTGTGGTTTTGTTTTCACAAGGTTTTAAAGAACATCTATGTATAGGGATTGTTATTGTTCATGTTTTGCTGGGATAAATGAGAATGCAGAGCTTCTTATCTGACCATTCATTCACATAGCTGCTGTTCTGTAGTAGGCACCAGAAACGCAAAGTCATGATCTGTTGCAGTTTATTGTCTACTACATTAACAAATGACTTTAAAAAAAAAGCACAGGCAGTAACACGCCATGAATGAATTGCTGGGCAGAGGCAACACATAGATACAACCATGGTAAAAAAAGGAGAGCGCTACCCAACTCTTGATCTTCTTAGGGGAGAGATGTCGAATAATGTAACATTCTGGTATGCCTAAGTTGATCAAATTAGTATACATATTACCTCACACACTTTATTTCTATGGTGAGAATTGTTAAAATCTTTTTTAAAAAGCAGTGAACTATACAGTATTGTCACTGAACGTAGCCACTACGTTATCGGTCAGATTTCTTCCTGCCAGAGGCCTTGTATCCTTTGACTTTCTCCTTCCTGTCCCCCTGAGGCCCTGATCAGCACCATTCCTGTCTCTACGTCTATGAGATAGACTTTCTGTCATTGTACACATAAGTTACTTGGTGTGCTCTTTGTCTTTCTATGTCAGGCTGGTTTCTCACAGCGCACTGTTCTCTACGTTCATTCCTAGCTTCACAAATGATGGGATTTCCTTCGCTTTTTGAAGCAGAATTGTGTTCATGTGCACATAAGGAGTTCCTTTGTCCATCTGTCTATTGGTGGACACATGGGGCGTTTCCAGAGTTCTCACTTATTATGAATAGCGCCAGAGTGAGCAGGAGTGTGGCATCTCTGCAGACGCTAATTCCAGCATCTTTGGATATATACCCAGGACTGGGAACACTGGAACGTATGGTGAATCTGTTCTCCGTTTTTAAAGGAATGTCCACATTGTTTTCTTTTCTTTTCTTTTCCTTCCTTCCTTCCTTCCTTCCTTCCTTCCTTCCTTCCTTTCTTTCTTTCTTTCTTTCTTTCTTTCTTTCATTTGTTCTTTCTTTCTTTCTTTTTAAGACAGGGTTTCTCTGTGTAGCCCTTGCTATCCTGGAACTCGCTCTGTAGACCAGGCTGGCTTCAGACACAGAGATCTGCCTCCCGAGCGCTGGAATTACCATAACAGGCTGTACTATTTGCAGAGCCCATTCCTTCCCTGTTTCCTCAAGGACCTCTTGCATCCGTGACTAACATCCTCTACCATGAATCTAGATCACCACATTTAGATCCCAAACTGCAAAGTCCAAGAGCGAGAAAACACTTGTGGGATGGGGTAACAACTCGAGGTGTTGATTGGTTTTTCTTTCTATGCTCAAGCAGGCAGATATCATGAGGCCCTTTACCACATGGGAGCTCGGGGGTAGGGCTTGACCACTGAAATCCGCGGCACAGACAAAAGGATAAAAGTTTAAAGGAAGAGAAAGTTTTCTGCACCTCAGGGAAACATTTTCTTCTTGCCACCAAGAGGACTGGGTAATGTCTGTCCTGTCCCTTTAAGAGACAAGCCCCGCCCACTCCCACCCCCCCACCACGAGGCAGGCAAATCTTCCTTCTGCTTCCAGGCTTCCAGTCTGAGCTCCTTTCTTTCCCCCAAAGAGGCTGCTTCTGTCTTGCTCTCTTCTCCCCACTTCTCCCCTTCCTCCACCCTGTTTCTCTTTCTCTGTTCTTTCCCCTTCTACCCTTTCCCCTTCCCTTCCATAACCCACTAAATAAACATCCAACCTCACTCTGCATAGCGTGCCTAGTGGCCCTGGCTCCTCCTGAGCCTGGTTGCTCTTTCTTGTCTCAGTCTCTCACTGCCTGGGCTCCCTGCCTGGGACTTTCTGCTCCTCATGGCTGCCCGCTCTCACCACTCGGGAAACTGCACCCACCATGCGGCTCCCTGCCTAGGACCTGCTGCCCCTCGTTGCCCACTGCAGCCATTCGGGGACCTGCGGCATTTTATTTTTACCCTTACAGACTGTAGGAGAAGAAGGGAACAGTTTTGGGTGCTGGGTGCTGAGTTCGAGGAGTGGTGCATAGAACTGACAAGGGAGGGAAGGCAGAACACTTGATAATCTCAGCATTATCAAGATCCGGAGACTACAGCTTAGCTGAATCAGCTGGTCACTTACCTTTTAGAAAGTGGCAAGATGTTGCAAATATTTGAAATATATAAGTTAAGCAGCATACTATAATACTGAAAATAAAGTTTAATGCCTATGAGAATTAAAGAAAAGCTAAAAGTTTATACCTACTACCCAACCCTGAGTGGAAACTTGTTGGATGGTAAGGGGGTTTCTAGCATCTTAGGCACGGGGAAGCCAGAGACTGCCCAAAGCATGCTCTTGGTGCTATCGGTTCCCCTTACTAGATTCTGATCCTACACAGAAGCAATGCGGACTGTGTGGTGAGTTCGGACTTACGGATAGCCATATTCATTATTCGTGTGAAGGTCTCAAGTGGTCCAGGCAGTCTCAGAGGACACTCAGCATTGTTCAGCTGTACGTTTCAAGGCAAATGTGTGTTGTTCTTGGTATACTTAGGTACTATTCAAGGTTTCTCCTGCTCTGATAGAAATGTTCTAATCTCCATCTTACAATGCTCACACAAAATCCTCATGTCTGTAGAATTTCAGGGCTGTTGACAGTGTGTAGAACATGAAGAATTGGCAAAACCAGCTTGATTCTTTTATTTAAATAATATCCCCCATCCTGGTGTGATCTAAGCTTGGAAAACTTACATCACTGTAGTTCATTGTATTTTCTTTCTTAAGACAATGTGTCAAGTCTTAAATATGGCTATTAATCAGATATTTGAAAGAAAAATCTGCCCTGTAATGGAGAGGATTATATTTAGTAAGGTTGGGAGTAAATGACAATATTTTAAAATTTTGGAGGGAAATATTTGTTTTATTTTTCATCTATTTTGCCTAATACAAGCTCCTCTTTCCCTATTTACATACTATTTATCATTTTCTTATTGACTGAAAGCACTTTATTCTGTTTTTAAAATATTACAATTCAAAAATAAAGCTAGGAGAATTCAACTAAAACAAGGAATAATCGAAGTCATTCATGGTCCATGTACCTGGACTAAGCTGTATTTATGGAACAGATTTTTTTTTCTAGGAGACTAACGTGTAAATTAAATTGCACAACAGCAAGTCAAATGACTTGGTCATTTGTAGTATGCGATGTTTTCTGTGACTTTCTACCCTCTTATTCAATAAAACAATACGTCTTTGTATGGCAGCCAGATGGAGTGGTGATTCACACCCATCCAGAAGATGCCAAGTACGGTCCCTCCTGCAGGAAGCACACTCACCATGTGTAATGAGAGCCCTCTGGATTTCCTGAAGTGACTCAGCTTCGAACCGAGTACAGCAATGACCTGGCTGTTCATGTGATCGCAGATCGGATGTGCTCCTGTACCTTCTGCCCCCT
This sequence comes from Ondatra zibethicus, assembly GCA_004026605.1. Lineage (NCBI taxonomy): Eukaryota > Metazoa > Chordata > Mammalia > Rodentia > Cricetidae > Ondatra > Ondatra zibethicus. The sequence continues at coordinate 6,219 of PVIU01031860.1, forward strand.
TGCAATGCCCACACATGTAGGTTACGTGGAACACAGTCATTCCCAGAAGCAAATGACTGGCACTGGGCTGCCTCTTGTGGGCAGAAAACAGCCAAGCCTGTTGGAGTGACTGGCTGCAGCTTTGATGGAGATCTCCTATGGACCTTTTCTCCTAAATGACGAGCGCTGTGGGTTGGATATAGAGATCTCCTATAGGCCTTTTCTCCTAAATGATGAGCGCTGTGGGTCGGATAAAAAGTGTCTCCCAGGAGCACATGTGTTGAATATTAGGTGCTCAGCTAGTGGTGACTTAGGGACCTTTGGGTTATAAGCTAAGCTATCAGAAGTAAACTATTGATACCTTATAGGTAGCATCCATTTCTGGTTCTTGCCTAAATTCTCTGCTTCCTGATCCTCAAGGTGTGAGGATCTCTTGCCTCATGCTCTGCTGTTACAGGCAGAGCTGCCCAGCCAGCCGGCATCCCTGCCACCATGGACTGTTCCCTCTGAACCACGAGTCGCAATAAGACCTTAAGTTACTCAGCAGGTACTTAGTCATAGCAATGAGAAAAGTAGCTAAGTATCCTTTGATAGTTGGTTTCACAACGCTGGGGATTCAACCAGGGTTTGAACCGTACTATTCTCGTAGCCCACCACCCTGAGCTACACTCCCAGCACATTAGTGCAATTTCCACAAAAAAGGGAACACGGAACCAGGTTAGTCAACAAAGTATTTGGAAATGCAGGTCCTGGTTTGTCTATGTAAAGTAGTTTATAAAAATCCATACCGTGCCAGGAATGGTGGCAGACTTGTAATCACAGCACTTGGGAGGGAGAGCCAGGGGTGTTCCCAATGTAAGACCAACCTCGGCTACACGGGGAGACACATTTTTAAAACTTTAAATTCTGTGGTATGTGCTAGATATCAGACCACCAGAAACCAATGCTTTTGAGATTAGTTGAAGAAACATAGAATTGATGTGGGAGCCACTGGGCATTCCTGAGAAAGTAGGGTTTCAATTGCAAATTCAAGAGCGCTCCTAAACTGTATAAACACCACCACCTAGAGAAGCGCAGCTACGTTAGCCTTTGAAAACTGTAGCCAAAGACATGGTTCTTGAGATATAACTAAAATTCTAGGTACACGGTGGCATGGGGGAGAGAGAAGTAACTACCAGAGTTGTATGGAGCCTGGCCACTGAAGATAAGAAGGCAGAACATACACCCTGAAGCAAGCCCGTCGAAAACTAAGCTAGGAGAAGAAGCATAAGGAGGAAACAACACCAGAGAACAGGAATTCACTAATCCACCACACCTAGGATTTTTTTAATCAGTAGTTTTGTAATTAGTCACTGGGGTCATAAACGGTGTGTGGAAGATTGAGATTTGAAATTATGAATGCATCAATAGTAAGGATAGAGTGCACCTACACTAGAATTTGGGGAGTAACAGCGCATGCTTACCAGTCCAGGCCTGGGGAGGTGGTTTTAAAGCTCCAGGGCTTGCTTTAATCAGAGAGTTCCAGGCCACTGAGAGTCTTTGTCTCAGATAAAAGTGTAAGAAGTGTACATTTGAAGCATGCCTTCCCCACCCTCACCCCACCCTCCATCTTTCACACATGCACACACAAGCACAGGCATCCACATGCGCATACTCAAGGATTTGAAAAGTATATGTATTGCTAGGCTCAATTTGAAAACCTCTGTCAAAATTCCAATGCTAGAATAACACTTTTAATTGTCTTTTGTTTAGAATAAATAGCACAAGTATATTTTTGTAACCGTGAATAAAAGACTTTGTGTTTAGAAGATTCCTCTTTTGCAATAATTCTAATCATGTGACCAAAGAGCCCCCTGCACGCTTCAGGGAACCTGGAACCTGGTAGAATAGTCTCATACTCCAGCCCTTTCTGCATCAGGAACCTTCATGGGGTGGGGGTGGGCTGCTGCTTCTCTACTGGCTCTTAATAATCTCATTCTGATGGAGTTAATGCTGCTTAGGAATTGTTCAGAGTCACTGGAGTCATGAGCTGTGGCCAGCACTGATGTACGGGGATGGGGGACTCAATCAAGTGGAAGATACGCGTGATAACTTTTCAGAACAATTAGCTGGAAACAGAACTGTCAAAGCCCATTGCAGGCGTGCTCTGTAATGAGTGGACTCACATGTTGATCATGAAGGAGATAAAGTGGTATCTTATAGCTTCTGGCACCTGCTTAAAATAATTGACAGTCTGGTTAAGTTTGAGTCACCATCTTCTGTGTGAATGGCGGCCTTTCTCCTAATGGCAATGTCCAGGAGGATGGAATGGCTTCAGGGGTTTGAATTTTTTTGAATTTGAAAAGACCCTCCCTATGGAGGAAAGATAGAATTGTCCTTCACTCTCTTTTCACATCTGTTACAAAAGATGGGACTCTCCTTTCAAGAGGTTGTTGGGCAAAAACACACACATCCTCTACAAGGAAGATGATTTCTCCATGAGAACTAAGGGAAGAAGTCATGGGTGGCAAGCACCAAAGAGAGCTGAAGGCACCCTTTGAACCCTATCCTCATCTCTGTGTGGAGCCAAATTAATCTCAGCACTTTCTATTTATGTAAGCCAGTAATTACCTTTTGGCTCGAGTTAGCTTGAATTTCTTTCTCTTAAGACCAAAGGACCTTAAGTAATACTGTCTCTAGATAGTTTACACCTTTGTGTGGGTCCCAGATGGTCTAATAAACGCCTTTTGAGAAGACAAAAAAAAAAAAAGCCCATTGCTGTATTGGTAGTGCAGAGAGCAGAAACAAGATTTGGATACCATCTGCTGAACTAACCTTAAGCAAATTGTTAGTATGCTGAGCTTCTCTTATTTAAATGTCATAGAGGAGACTGGCTTATTTAAGAAATGAGTATGCTAGAATTAGTAGAAGCCTCAGAGATCAGTTTATTCAAATCTTGGTTGTAGGAAAGAGACATAAACAGCAGAAGGAAGCTGTTTTTGGTCAGGGTCTGAATTCTTTGGCTGTGCTGGCTCACAACTACCCAGTTGTCCCCATCCCAGGACCATTTCCACAATGCCACAACACTCAACGGTCCTAAAGTGCCTCTAAGTTATTATCTGTATCCACTGCCTTTATTAGGATTAGGCCCCAAGCAACTCAAAATCTATATTTAATTAAGAGCTTCTTTAGAGAGAGGCTTTGGCTTCCTCTGGGTAAGAGGTCAATACCAGCTGAAGAGCCCCAGTTCCCTAGGTCTAGTGGCTCACACTGTAATCCTAACACTTAGGAGGCTGAGGCAGAAGGATCACATGTGAGTTGTGAGGCCAACCTAGGCTACATAGTGAGTTCCAGGCTAGGTCACAGAGTGATACCATGTCTCAAAACAAAAACAGTCCACAGGTAAACAAATACACAAATGACCACAGCAAAACCTAGTTTTTTCCCTAGTCCCAATTTGCTATTTGCAGCCTGTCAGCTTCATGTCCACCCAGGTACATTTGCTGCGTGTCACAAGATAGTAATAGCAAACCAAAGAGTCCAAAAGCCAAAACTAAAACAACAACAACAAAACTCGAAGGCTCCCAAGAACACCCTTGCTGACTTGGAACCGAAGCTCTTCTATCTCCATGCATGGAGAAGTCATCAATGAGAATCCTTTCCTACTTTCAGGAAAAGAATATCGACCATTAAATTTCCTGGGGCCAATTCACACGGTCAATAGGTATTGGTTAAAACATCATTTGAAATTTAAATCTTAAACTGTTTAATTAATTACAAATGCCAAGACATCCTCTTGCTTCTAAATTAAGAAATGTCTTCAAAGGAATGTAGAGAGCCACACTACATTATTTTGAAACATATCAGCTATCTTCTTGCTTTCATTTCCTAAGGATTTTCATAACACTGAGATAAATATTTTGAAGATGGGGGTTCGAATTTTTTTGTTTGTCTTAGTCACTGTTTTATTGCTGTGAAGAGACACCATGACCAAGGCAACTCTTATGAAAGAAAACATTTAATTGGGGGCTTACTAATGGTTTCAGAAGCTTAGTTCTGGTGGGGGAACATGGTGCCATGCAAGATGCAGGCAGGCACTGGAGAAGTAGCTAAGAACTACATTCTGACCCATAGGCAGAAAGAGAGAGAGAGAGAGAGAGAGAGAGAGAGAGAGAGAGAGAGAGAGAGAGAGAGAGAGTTGGGCCTAACATGGACTTTTGACACCTCAAAGCCTACCTGCAGTGACACACATCCTCCGATAAGGCCACACCTCCTAATCTTTGCAATCCTTTCAAATAGTTCCACTCCTTGTTTGACCAAGCTTTCAAATACCTGCACCTCTGGGAGCCATTCTTCAACCCCCTTGCAGGAGACTTCTGCAAAAAGAAAACAGTATTAAGTGTCTCTGTGAGCTAATTAATTGTGAGCCTTGAGCCTGCAAGCATCAATTCACTAACAGTATCAATTCACTTGGTGCTACACCTGGGCAGGCTGTAGGGAAACAGCAATGTCTGGAGGGACCAGAGAGGCCTAGGATTTCTCTTTAATTCAGTCAGGAAGTTCTGGAATGAGGCTCAGTGGTAGAGCATGTGTTTAGTAAGCATAATGCCCTGGCTTCAATATCCAGCACAAATACTGAATAAATAAATTCAATAAAGGGAAATTTTACTGAAATTTGATGATTTTTCTACTTGTGTGATACAATCATAGAGACACGGGCACAAGAATGTCAATAGATTGTCAAAAGAATGTCATTTTCTAACTAAAAGTATGATTGATTAGTCAACCACCATATCAGGTAGGAGTCATTATTTCATAATAAGGCAGGACACCATGACTGCAAACCTTCAAAATGATTAAGTATCTAACAGAAGGCTAAACACTAAGAAATATTGGTAAAAGTTAATGAATTTTTAAATCGTGTTTCATTTTTATATAGCTATACAGTTTGCATGTTAAATAACATTATAATGATTAGATGTAATTTTAAACAGAAGAAAAAAATCTAAGTTTTAGGTTAAAAAACTCCTCCCCTCAGTATAATTTTCTTCTTTTAATTTTGAGATTATGATTATATCATTTCTCCCTTTTCTTTCTTCCCTCCAAAGTGTCCTGCATCTCCCTCTGTCTTTCAAATCCATGGCCTCTTCTTTTGTTTAATTGTTACATGCAGATATGTAAATGCACATATATGTATATTCCTATGTATAACTTGCTCAGTCTGTATAATGTTACTTGTATGCATGTTTTCAGGACTGACTATTTGATATTGCATAACCAGCTGGTGTGCTCTTTCTTGGGGAAGACTATTTCTCCAGCTCTCAGTGCTCCTTAGTAGGGGTGAGACCTGGTGCTCCACTCTCCCCACTGCCACATTGATGTGCATATTGTTGCCTTTTCCAGATCTCACCTAGACCATCATGTTGGTGAAAGTTTATATGAGTAGCTTCTGACTTTATTAAAAGACATAATCTAATAGCAAACTCCCTGATCCTCTGGTTCTTACACTCCTTTTCCCCCCTCTTCTACAACGTTCCCTGACCCTTTGGAGGAGGTTTTGTGGAAGTATCCACTGGGAAAGGTCTCACAGCTCTGTATTTTGATTGGTTGTAGTGTTGCATCTCCATCAGTTGTAAAGAGAAGTTTCCTTGATGAAGGGGAAGGACTACATTTTCTCCAGGTGTAAGAACAAATTTGAGACTCTAGTTAAGGGTCAATCTAACTTAGTAAAGTGGTGTTTGGAATTTTTCCTTCAAGATCCATGACTTCACTAGTCCTGGGCAACTGGCTAGGTTTCCATTACCAGACATGATTTCCCTCTTGTTGAAAGAGGACTTAAGTCCAATAAGTGAGCTGTCGGTTACCACTAAAGTAGAGTCATTGTGCCATGCTGGCCATTGCTTGTCCATAGGTACTGAAGCTGGCTACAATTGATGGTTGTTTCCCTTCTTTGGAAGCTTGCCTGGTCCTTCTGGTACCATGAGAGCTAGTCCTTAGGAAAGAGGCATGAAGGTCAGTTCCAGCTCAGGGAATTCTGGGCCCTTTGTCTAAAGTGCATGATGTCTTCAGCAATAGAGACTTACCTCCTACCTCTGGAGGGTAGCAATAGTCTATAATGTTATGGAAGTCTCTTGGACAACCCTGATCAACAACTCAAAAGAGGCCTTCTCATGCCTGGGATTGGTGTTTTGTTTGATGGTCTTCAGCTCTGAGAGGTAGCATAGTCAGCCCAGATGAGAAAATTTTATTCAAACTATACATGTATTCTTGAACATAGACTTACATGTATTATAGATTTCTCTTTTTTGGGCAGGTAGTTAATAGTATGATTCATTGTGACTTTTCCCGACATCCCTGCTACTATTTTGCCCTCCTCTCTCCTTCTTCTGTATTTTATCTCCATCTTCCCTCCATAACTATTCTTACTGAATAATCAAGTGAATCCATAAATGAGGTCTCCAGGCCACCTGCTCATTTTTCTCACGCTTTGCTTAGGAACAAAATCGTCAAATATGCTTTGCAACTTTATGGGTGGATTTAATTCAAATTTCCTTGCTATAGATTCAGATCAATACTAAATGAATCTTGTGATTCTAACTTCCTCATTCCTAACAACCCCCTCCCCCGCAACCTCCAGGAAAGAAAAAGAATGTCCATTTATAGGAAAAAGGAATCCACTAGAACAAAGATGTCAGCTCAGGATCTTTTCTCTGTGGGGCTTCTAGGGCAGCCCCTGGAGTGTGGGAGCAGTTTCTGGGAGGTCCAGAGGCTGGGTCAGCCAAGGGCCTTCTCTTCCCATTCATCCCCAATTTGACTCTGAATTCAGCTGAATACAGTTAAAGGAATCATTGCCATCATTTTGTTCCTTAAATTAAGAGTCACTGTGTGCTGAGAACAAACCACAGCAATATGGACCAACCACAAAGACAGAAATTACTTTGTAAGTTTCAAAAGATTTTCACCAAAGAACTGCTCTGTGCAGATGATGCTGGGGGGAGACTTTTGTTTGAGACACATTTTTTTCTTTTGCGACTATAATAAGGTATGTGTACCCCTGCTGAGTGTGACTCACATCCCCTATGATAGGAAACTGTGGCTAGTTTTTGTGGGGTTTGGGGGGTTGTATTAAGTTTTCAGTGTTGCATGTTTCCTATGACTGATGAGTGGCTCATCACCTGACTCACAGGCTCTGTCGGGAGGGGTCACCCAAATGCAGCTTTTAAATCTTAAGGGCACACAGACGCTGTGATTCCTAATACGAATGAAAGAACACACAGGAAATGGAGTCAGAGCTGTCAATGAATTTTGTCTGAGGTCACCTCTTCGGAGCCTTCTGCAGAATCATAAGTACACTGCTCTAGGCTTCAAACAACATTTAAAAGACTTCCTTATTTTCAATGCCCCACTTTGGCTGCAGTAGATTAGCAGATTCCAGTAAATACTTGGTTTTGTTATTGTAGTTGTTGGCTGAAATTGACCCTCTATAGGATACGTACCCAGTTCCCACTAATCCACTCAGTGGGGACATGGCAAGTTCAGCGCGGCTGGAGCTCAGGGTATGCGGTCTGTAGGGAAGGTATATAGGCTAAGATGGACAGGGAAACCAAGAACTAGACTTTAAGTACCCTCAGTGCCAAGCAAAGAGACCTGGTCTATGTTTTTGTTTGATTAACTTTTAATTGGAATATTTAATATATTCTCTTTTTTTAAATGAACCTACAGAGCTCTGTGTTATCTTGCGGCACTTTTATGACACTTGCTAGGGGTCAATTCCGACCCATTTTTCCTCTCTCCCGATGGATTCCCCCTTCAGTTTCCATATCTCACCCTCCTCTCCACACCCTTTTCACCCATCTCATCGGCTTCTTTCTATTTTTTTCACCTTTACCCATGCTTACTCTCATCTCACCTAGATGATTTGTTTCTCAATTAGAACGGTCTACATGCGAGAGAGAATTAACAATGTGTGTCTTTCTTTTTTTTTTTTCCATACATTGTTTTGTTTTATTTTTTCCATTCAAGAACATAATTAAAGATAAAAAAAAAAAAATTTTTTTCCTTTCTTCCCCTTCTCCCGGTCCCCTCCCACTACCCCCCACCCCTC